>VXBO01004823.1:818735-851998 GCA_013400135.1 Rhinoptilus africanus
TAATAAAACTTGGCATATCTGCACCAAAAAAAAAAAAAAAAAAAGGTGAAAGTCAGCTTTTTAACGATCTTACTAATTGCAACAGGAACTTCAAGGCATCAGAGATTACTGAAACAGGGAAACAGATTGCTCTGGGGGATGTGGAATCTTGGTTACCAGTGGGTTTTTAAGAACTTTCCAAACAAATGTGTACCAAAAAACCCACACAAACATATCTTTTCTCAGATCAGAGGAAAGGAGTACCTGGCCACTGAGATTCATCCTTGAACAATTTCCCTGTTATGTCATTTCTAGAAAATATTTACAAGTAACTAGGAGATGAACAATATGTATTTTCCCCAAAATTATTCTTTGCTTTCCTAAAACTCAAACATAAGGTTTTTCAGTCTGAACAGTTCACTTCCTAAGAATTGATTTCCTACTCTAAGGTAGTCTAATGGAGAAAGAAAAGCTACTCCAAAGTTCGGTTCACTCCCTGCTTTCTAAAACATACAGGTTGAATCAGCCTCTGGCACTTATCTCTGCCCAAAGGCCACTGCCAGAGTCTGGTTCACTGGCTTAGACCAAAATCTAACTGTAAGCACAATGAGTCTTTCTCTTTTCTGTCTGAGTCAACAGGCAACTGGAAACATTTTGTAACGCTAACAGGCAGAGAACAATACAATACTCTACATTTTCAAGCAAATTACCATATTCTTAAAATATTTAAATTCGGTTCTATTTCTTAGGTCTTAAACACAACTGAAGTCACTCACCTCCATTTCAGTGAGCAGTTATTTTTCCAAATTTGCCGTTAAACTAAAATGGAGAGAGTGAGTTTGTGGTTTTCATCAAGGTTTTCTTTTTTCTTTGTTGTTAACAGCATGATGAAATCCACAGAAGAAAAATCACTTGCTCTCATTATGCTTCAGCCTTCGATTACAGCCCTACAGAGGAGCAATCTAATTTCAAAATTACTTTTTTAATGGGAATAAGTCAATCTCATAATTTATTGAATTCTCAAACCCCAACTGCAATGGCAAACGCTCTACATAAGCTAAATCAAGATTAAAAATTACAGAAAGTAATATAAAGCCAAAGAAATGTAATTATACCATGTCAACAGTTGTCCTTGTCAGGGCAATGGAAAGCACGCAGATGAGTCTGAAATTTACACTGAATTTTGTTGAATTCAGACTAAGAACTACCTCTCATGACAGAGTCTGAGACCTCTGGTTCAAGCTTTGGTGTCGAGTCACAACATAGCACAAGCGCTTCAGGAAAAGCTGCTAAAATAATCCTCACATCCTAGCCTTCATGGATTCATTCTCATTCCCATTGGCAGCAGCCGGATTTTCTTCTTCCTTCTAGGCTTTTCAGTATCATTAAGCACTACCATTTTGTGCATTAAAGACAAACCTCCAGTCTGTCATTCCAGCACTAAGGACTGGTGTACACATGAGTTCCCTCTCCTTGCTGGGCAGCAGGTGTGGATGAAGCAGAAGCAAAGAGAGAGATACACAATAGTCTATGTCATATCCTATGTGAAAAAAGCAGGAGAGCACATCCCACAGTTAGATAAATTATGGCCCAAAAGACAAGGGGTGGGGGTAAGACTCCAAAAAGATATAAACTCAGCTCTATCAGAGACTTTGCTATTACTCTGAACAAACTGTTTATCTTTCCCTTCCCTTTATCACAAGCAACTTAGATTGAAGCTTCTTTAGGAAAGAATTACATCTTAGCATATAGAGTAAGAGTTCCTCATCCTAATTTGATCCTCTAGACCCCACTGTAATTACAAACAACAATAAGCAGGGGAAATGATCAAATAATTAATGTGAAAAAACACTGAGATACATCTTATAAATTATTCAAGCAGCTGCAGTTATTAATAACTTCCTAGATTATTGAAACTAAGCCAACAATAAAAATCAAATTTGGGATTTTTACCACTTCCTTCTGTTACCATCGCCCTGTAAGGCAGAAAACTACAATGGCACATTTAACCCGAGTGAGGACACCACCACTGCTAAGTGTTGCCTTTGGACAGAAAGCCTTACAGGGGAATTTTTCCATTGCAATGATTTGCAAAGTCATAATAATATTTCTATGTCCATATTAAATTTTATAGAGGTTATTTTTTTATTACCAAATATAAATTTGAGGCCTCTATTACCTGCCATGCTGTCTTAAAATAATTCCAAGGTTATGCTGTCATCACATAACTCTGGAAATTTGTAACCCTAATTCAAGCGCTAGAAATATAACACATAACGTACAGCAAAAGAAACAGCCTAATGCCAAGCACAATTTTCAGCTACAATAAGCTGGGGAGTGGCTGAGCAGAAAATTCATCTTTCATATTGTATGCATCAGTAGTCCATAAGTGAAGATCATACATCTATCAAATGCTCGAACGATAATGTCTCTTGTGAAGCCATTTCTGAAGTGTCAAAAGACAACAGCAGTAGTTTTCTGAAGTCCCCAAGTCAATTGTTTAGCTATCTGGAAACCAACCTAACAGAGAGACCTGGTTTTGCTCACCTTCATTTTGTACTCAGTGTACCCAGCCTTGGCTCCTGGTCCTCTACTCACTTCTTTGTTTATGACACTGATACACATAAGAGAAGAAAGCAGCAATAAAGCTTCTTAGTTGCCAGATATTAAGAAGAGCAGGAGCTTACTTGTACTTTGCATAACTAAGACTGTTAAATGGCCAGGAACTCTATGAAAAATACTATTGAGACACATTGTCTGGCAAGCTGTTGGTTAAACATCAGGTTTTGCCACACTGTGACAGGCCTTGTACTAAGCATTTCAGAGCCCCGCAATTCAGCTTTCCATACAACAGAGGGGAACAAAGATTCAGACTTCTCTTGTAAAGCAGCCCACCACACGCCGATGAAAAACACCATGCATGAAGCATTATCATCACTATACCATACAGGAATATAACCTCACTTAGTGGGAAGACAGCAAGGCATGCAGAGATAGGAGGGAATCTGCTAGCAAGGACCAGGTTCAGCCAGTAACCCACGTGCAGAACAGTAATAGACTTCAAAGATCTAAATAGATTACAATAAAACAACGGCTTTATTGAAGGCAGCAATCTATGAATTTTTTGTACTATGAAACTTAACATGATCTGCATCATGTTAAGAGGTGTCTCTGCACAAATGTAAAGGAGCTGGCTCTTTTATGTAGATTTCTCCAAGATAGAAACGATTTAAAGAAAATAAACAGATCAAAGTCTGTGATAACTCACTTTTTCACAGAAATTACCAAGTCAAAATTGTTAGTTGCTACACTGGGGATGGGCCCACTGTTCTTAGCACCCTAGGTTTCATAGCTTTACATAAAAGATGCTTGAAATGGACCTCAGAACAACATCTGACTCCATCCCAAGGCAGGAAAAGTGCCATTAGATTGGTTTTAATTATCATGTAGGAACTTAAACTGCAGGAGTAGGAGCACCAAACCCTGACCACCCACGAAAATACAGCGAAATCCCAATGAACAGAACACAGGAAATGAAGCACTGAAAAATGGCATGTGGAAAAAAGCTCTCCTCAAGACTACAGCTGAGCAGAACCTAGTCACAGTAGTAAGAGAACCTGCAGTCTCACATCAGAAAGGGCAATCTCTCATGAACTACACAGGACAAGATGCTATGCTAATACCACTTTTTCCCCATACAGTCAAACACCTAATAGAAGGTAGCTAATAAAAAAAAAAACCCAAACAACAACCTTGGGTAGAGACTTGTTAGCAAATCTAATACCAGTTGTACTGAAATCTAGTTACACCAGGAGACATTTCAAATGTATTCCCCATGCTTTGCTTCAGAGTCTGTGAGTTTTGTTGTACCGATGTGTGGGCTATGAAAAACCACCCCAAGAAATGGCACACATCAATACTACCCTATCCCCTTGAGCCACATTTCAGAACTACAAGGAAAATGAAACAAGCAGGACCCACGTCATGGGTCTTTTTATTTTTGGACAATTGGACCTTTGTGGCAAGAAAAAGACAGCATGAAGGAAACAGCATTCAACGACACTATATTTTCATTTTTATCATAGCAACCATCAAGTTTTGCATGATCTATAACAGTGTGTTCCTCATTTTCTGAATACCCAGGTTGAATCACCTTGTCAAAGAGCAAGCACTTGAAACTGCTGTTGATGTCTAGAGACCGCAGTTTGACATCACAGACGAAAAGAAAAATTTACACAGCCAAATGACTGAATTGAGACAATAAATGGACATTTGTACTGACTCTAGCCTGCCCCCGACTCTGACTGCATCTCAGCTACAGGATGAAGCCGAACAGTGAGGTGCACAGTGACAATTCAGTTAATAGAGCATTCAGTATTACTGTAGGAAGCAACATTGGAAATACCTATTGGAAAATAAGGATACCTTACCTTCAGAGCAAGATACAGTGTGCGGTAGAAAGTGTACAGGGACTGACTCTGAGAGCGAAGCACAAGTAACAGTAAACAGCTACCAGTTGCAGAAGCACTGCCACTTTCCACCCTAGAGGGAAAACACAAAACACTATAACACAATCATGTAGCTAAAGCCCTCTGAGAACATATATGTAAACGATTGATATAAACCCATCTATAATCAGAGAGCTTTATAACTATCCATCACTTGGCAAGTTTTTGTTTTTGTTTTTTTTTTTTTTACCTCCTTAAACGGGTCCTCAGTTTATAAAGCACACAGCTCATTCCCTCTATAGGCAGACAAAAATCACATACATCCAATGAGAAACAACAGCTAGCAGGAAGGGAAGTCGGTGTTGCATATAACTATCTTATACCCACAGGAAAGTAAGCGACTTCAAGAAGTTAAAGGTCCAACTCCCACCTGAAGGCAAGTCCAATTTTGCCTATCATTCCTGATTGGTGTTTGCTTGACCTGTGATTACAGACCAGCCCTGGAGGCTTCAGATCCTGACCAGAAAGTCCTTTTCTGTTGGAATAATTTTTCTTACCTTTTTCTTCCAGAAATGTAAGCTTACAAATCCCTGTGCCTTTCACTATAAATGTGGAGTATAGTGGATGTTTTTCACTCTCATTTTCAAAGGAAGCTTATTTTAAATATGTTGATATTCTGATAATCACCACTACCCTTAAATGGAGAAATATACCTAGCAATGATAATAAATCTTCCTAGAATCGCAGTGTAAGATTAAGCAGGCACCAAAATAATAATATTTGGGGGGAGGAGATTCAAACCTATTTACAGCTACAATATTTTCACTATTATTAACAAAGAAATTTGGTCATCAGGGCTTTGCCTTTTACTATTAGTGCTGCTGGTCAGCATAAGGTCAGTTATGAAATCTGTTTCCATAAGACAAAGTTAAATTTATAATTGGAATAAAACCAGAGTCATCTTATGTTGTAAACATACTGCAACCAGAAGTTTTTGTTCTGCTTTTAACCACAAACACCCCAAAAAGACTAAACATCTTTAGATATTTGAAGAGATCTTTAAACTTCAAAAGCCAAATTTTCATCAGAAATAAGGAGAGCCAGACAAATTCTTCATTTGAAGGAATAATAAAAAAAACCAAAACTCAAGAGAAGCAGATCATAAACAATACCCCTTGCTTGCCTTGCCTTCACGACATGTCTTCCGCAGAGTTTGCACCACCCCTCCAGGGCTCACTGCAAATTCTACATGAGCCTTGGGGTCCCTACGGTGTGTCCACCTGTCACAGCTGAGCCCACATTGTACATTTCTTCCCTGTGCTCTGCAGACCCCTATGGTGACCTTCCAGCTTCCCATCAGCCTGATGCCTTCTAGCCTTCTCTCAAAGGACGACAAGTGTCAGCTCTATTTAAGGAACTAATTCATGCATGCAAGAAAAAGTAAATCTATGTATACAAGCTCTAACTAGAGGTAAGGGAAATGAAGAGTGGGATTTTCCGGGAGGTTTACTGCAGATCTGAACACAAACAGAGCTAAGCCAGTGCTCTCTACATCACAAAATTCACCAGTGATAATTGTAAAACGTAGCATAACTAAAGCCAAAAAAAGCTCAATGAAGATTAAGGAAAAAATTAAAAAAAAAAAAAAAGCGGCGATCCATGCTGTCAATTCTCCAAAGGATCTAATAAACCTGAAGGCAAACAAGCAGTCCAAATCCTGCCCCTCTGGAAAACTTAGAGCAGCAAATTCTGGGAATTTGTCACATATGTTGTTGTTAAACAGATAGCATTATGTCTCGGAGTTGACTTATGTCTAAACAGAAGGGGCAGCAGGCCTTGCTCAGCAGAGGTTTTGCTCTTGAATCATCATCAAAATTCTCCTGGTTTAACTCAGTAGTGTGGAGCCAGGAGCATTCATTGTTCAGATGAGGCCCTTTCTCTAAAAAGCATGTGCCTGGGCTACATGGCCCAGGCCGGTTCCTCTGGGGGCAGGGATGTAACACCCTCGTACAAATGGCAGAAAGACCGTGCAAGACAAGCATTTCAGTATCAAAGTAACTCTGCTTGGAAATGCATTACCACCTGTAGGATGAGCTTTAGCACACACCTACTTGTCCTCAGTAAGTGAAAACTGGAGAAGTTTACTTTTACAAAACAAACACGTGGAAAAGCACAACCCTGCCCCAAGGGCAGCTCTGCTGGCCCAGTGCCACAAGGAGCAGCCACTGAGACGCAGCTCTCCACCTACACCGACCTAAGCCTGCACCCACATCGTGTCCACCGCATCTCTGGCAAACCTCTTCGGGACAAGAGCCCTTATCACTACAACAACACAGGCCCTCAACAGCATTCATTACGATAGTTCAGCATCTCCAAAAACGGAACAAAATTCCAGCAGTGCCCAATATGAGAACTGTAGGCTCTTGTGAAAACCTGCACTCGGACTCCGAACAGTGGCTGCATCCGCTGGTCCCCAAATAAGCAGGCCCAGTCAGCCACTGGGAAAGGAAACATCCATGCAAGAATGCACACTACCTGCTGAATAGAGGGGCTTTAGCAATTTACTGGCACATGAAACACAGTACTTCAGCCAAGGGTACTTCTTTATCGCCTACACGATTTCAAAAAAAGTAGCCAACAGGAACTTCTGTTACTTTCCTAACGTGACTTTTGATCAACCTCCCACCTGCATTTTCAATTGATAAAGCCCTTCTTTCAATATGACGCCAAAATAAGGCTGTGGGAATTCAAGATTATCTTATTGCAAGTAGAAATTCAAGATTAGCTTTCAGTCGAAAATTCTGTGGGACTGCGGTTCACAGTTCTACACTCAGCTTGCAAACATACTCTGGAAATATAAGACCCTAAATAACAGATGATATTGCAAAGCTAGTGGATGCCACATGGCGAGATACAAAGCCGTCAAGGAAAGACGACGTTTTTGTAAAAAGTAAATAAAAATGTAGCACCAAAAATTGACTATATTTATTTCATACCCCCATAGGATTTGGTTTCATTCCCAAATGTTGCTATACCAATAAATCCTCCTTCCCTAGGAAGTTACAGCAACACAAAGGATAGAGGAAATGACACATAAACAATCTGTGTGTTGACAAGAAGGCAATTCTGTAATATGTTGTTATTTATGGCCAACACTTAAGCAGATGGGAGATGCATCAAAATGAGAGTTTCATTTGGAACATGCAGGCCAGGGAGAAAGAAGCCTCTGCAGGGGAGGCGCACCACAGGATAATACAGAGCACTTAACGGCTGGAACTGCATTACAATATTTGTTTTAACTTAAAAAGAAACACATGGTAACATACTGGAGACAAGGGAAAGGTGCAACACAGAGGGTCTCGCAAACCAGGTGTGAAAGGAGGAGTAAGGAGTGAAGCCTTGTCCAGGGATGCACCGACCCTGAGCAGCCCTCTTGCTGCCTGAAGGAAGCGGCAGATCCCATGGCGCATCCTGCTAGAAGTCAGCCGTTTTGCTGCTCCTCCCCCCAGGTGAAGTGACATCCCTCCCTCTTACAGGTGCGGGCTCTGAACCACAGTCATGATGGCAAAAGCAGGTGCAGAACTTGACCCTCACTCTGTGCACTATCTCACTAGATTGGCATTCGTTAGTCCACCGTATTCATTAGCCACCCCAGGGGCTGCCTCCCTCCTCTACTGCGTAGTGGTGATACAGCAGGGGGAAGGAATGGAGTGGCCCAACCGGCCGACGAGCAATTTCCACCCATAAACTCCAAGCAACACAGCACGCAGCTCCCAAGGAATGCACTCATTTTAGCTGCACTGCTTTCCATCGTATTAACTCATGCATGAGAGGGGAAAATAAATTAGCAAGGGAAAAATATTTATGCCTCCTCCTCTCCCCCCCCCCCCAAACCCCCCGCTATTTCATTTGATTCTAAATCAATTTGGAAGCCCTGCTGGCATCAGGGCCCTGAAGCGCTGACAGCCTCAGGGAGCTTTTAATATCCAAGAGTCCAGCTCTCTATTTTCCTCTCAATTGGCAAGGTCCCTTAGTCATACCACGGGACACAAGGGGGAGCAAAGCAGTTTTAAAACAGCAGTCTTCTAATAACTGATTTAACTTCCCAATCAAAGCTGAATTTTAAGAGTTTCCCACCCACCGGTGAGGCACCCCATGCAAGGCCAGGATGAGAACCTTCTCACCCTCCTCCCGTCCCCGTTGGCAATCCAGCTCCTCACATCACATGGTTGCGTTCACCAAGGGTTAGCTTTGTAGTTTGGTTTCCAAACCAGTTATGTGCTCTGTATGTGCCTTTCTGCCTCCCTCTGCTAACTCTGAGCTCATTAGCCACTTTCAGCTTCATTTGGCAGGAAGGAAGAGCCCTTAAAAACATTCCTTTTTTTTGCAGGAAATATTTATGTTTTTTGCTGCAGCAAGGCGAGCGAAAAGGCTGTTTAAAATCCTGGCCAGGGGAAAGGCTGTACCATGAACCCTTCCCCTGACCAGGGCCCAGAGAACCTATACAAGAGATGTGCCTCAAGACACAAACCCATAGGAAACTAAGTTCATTAGCTCTGCTTCTCCCTGAGCTGTTCCATTTTTTCTGGGCTTCTTACAGCTTCATCCAAGCTCCATGATACTAGCCACAAATTCGGCCTGCGATATTTGGCAATATTCTCTCTGCCTGGAAAATTGTTTATATGCAATGTGGGAAGTAACGAACAGGGAGCCAAAAGCACCATGCCAGCCACAAGTAACATTGCAGAAGGACCTCCCATATGCTGCCCCCCTGGCCTTTTCCATCTTGCGGAAAACATCAGCCAGCCAGCCCATGTAATGAAACAGTGCCACTACTGCAAAGGTGCCTGAGGTGTCCTCCCTTCCCATCAACTCACTCTTATCCTCAAAGCATGTTGATATAAGCGCCTAGTTTCCTGCAAGGATGCACTTTACAGGGAAACAATCCGGCACAAGGAGCCACATGGAGAAGACAAGGGGCAAGAGGTACACGTTGCACTGGGAGAGGTTCCATCTTGATACAAGAAATTTTTTACAGGGCAACACTCAATCAACCTCCCCAGGGACGCGGTAGCGTGTCCATCACCGGAGGTTTTCAAGATGCAATCGGGCAGCACGCTAGATAATCTCAACTGGGCTCCCTTTCTGCAAAAGGATGGCCAAGATGACCTTTCAAGGTCCCTTCCAACCTGGGCTGTTCAGTAATTCTATGATTCTAAAAGAAAGGGTCTGTCCACTGCATCGATACCCAGTCACACGCATACACCCACACAGCACTCATGCCAGGACAGAAACATTCACAATGAAGAGGCTGGGGAAGAAGCCAGGACTAGGGAGGGACTCCCTTTTCTTTGGTGATGCAGATGGCTCAAATGCATAGCAAATTTCAGTTTTAGAGCATATTTCTAAAGGTCATGCCTGAGCTCTGTGATGCTAATAATTGCTACGCAACAGTCTTCATGTGAATATAAAATCAACAACCAAGAAAAACGAATTTAAAATATAGTTCTGGTTTCTCTGGGAGTATTTGCAAGCACTAATTAAATTTAGCCAACAGGTATGGTCTGGGTAAAAGTGGAAATGAAAGTGGTCAAACCAACCACTTAAAAAATGGCATATTTTGACATTTCTTTTCAAAATATTTTTCTCTCCTCTGAGAATTATTTGCTTTTTGGCTTTGGTGAAATGCATCATTTCCCCTCTCCTTCCACTGACCGAAACAGTGTTTCGCCTAGTACTTTCTCTAGTTTTTTATAGACTTTGAAAGGCTGAAGTTTCTGCTTTACAAAAAGTGCAAGAATAAACATTTCTCCATGCAGATCAATGACTTTTGGATGGTGGGGTTTTTTGGGTTTTTATTAGGATAAAAGAAATTTGCAATTCCAAGAGAGTTTCTGTGTCTTTCCCTACAGCTTTTCAAAACTTTGCATAGTTAAACTGCTGATTAGGCTTGGAAGAGTTATGACTTTCACTTTGTAAAAATGCAAGTAGGATATTTTTAGGTTTGAAGCCTAAGAGGGCTTAGCATGACTTAAGAGAGTTAGCTCATTGTCAGTATTGAGACTGCAGAGGTACAGATACAGCATTAGTTTAAATGCACAAGCTACAATGACCGAGCTAAAAGAACAAGTTATAAGTTATGTTAACAGCTACAGTGGAAAATACAGATATCACAGCTTGTTAAACTGGGTTAGTTAGAAGGCTTGCCAGATTTGTTTTGGCAGTGAACACACTGATAAGCACCCACAAGGTGATTTACAGCAGCACAGCCCTGGCGATACTGCTGATGTCAGAGAAACATTTTACACAATAGCCTCCTGAGAGGAAGCTGCCCGATGGTATGGCAGGGCACATCACCAGGTATTGGTTATGAAGTCAACAGCAAACCACATATGCAAAACAAGTTAGCATAGAATATATAAAGAAGCAAGATTAGGATTTGTTTTTTTGTGGTTCTTTTCTTTTTTTTTACAGGAGTCCCTTTCTCTGGGTTGGTGATTATTAAAAGCCTTGATTTGCTAATTATAAAGGTTAACTTAATTTTAAAACCATGAAAATGAATATGGATTAGATACTGTAAACTACCCTGTCTCATTATTCTGCATATCTTGATAGTGATGACTGCTTTGGCTTCTGCAAGAGGAAAAAACCAAAAACAAAAAAACCCAAACACCGCCATATCCCTCAAAAAGGCCAACCCACACAACTCACTTCTTCCATGGTTTCCTTGCAACAACTGTGGAGGTGTCTGCTAGCAGAAAGCCAGGCAAACTCCCCCTGGCGACTCGCCCTCCACCCAAGGAGGGGTCCGCACCCCACTCCGCGCTGAGTCCTCCATGGGGAACCAACAGCAAGAGCAAAGAGGTGGCTGGGCCACAGACGGGAGCAAGTGTGAGGAAGGCCGTCGAGACGGCACGGCCTGGCACGGCTCTACCCTTCACCTGCTCTGGGCCCGGCTGGTGGCAGGGCTATCAGCAGGGACTGGTGTCCTGTGGGTCCTGAAAGGTGTCGGGAAGCTTCCAGAAGAAACATGATGTGGCATGCTGCATTTTCCCCCTCCAAAAAAACCCCCAAAATAAAACAAATAATCACTAAATTAATTAATTAAATCCTCACATACATCCTCCTCCTAAAAATGCCCTTTTTACACAACAACTCACCCTCTCAGTAGTACCACCTCCATGATTTTTCATAGTTTCACTTCCCTGCCCTGGGAAATATTCCTTTGCAGCATTCAGATGTGAATGGGGAAAACCACCACCAAAAAAACACCTCTGAGGCTATCTTCACCCGGTTGTCACTAAAGACAAAAGGAAAATGCTAAATATTGACTGCCCTATGCTCGTTTCTGAAGCACAGCTGAATCCAACAGGTAAGGAGTCTCACACTGAACCTGCACGCATTGCAACAGCTGCCATTTGTGTAACGCAGCACAAAGGGATACTTGGGCCACATCTTGCAACAGGGGAGATGTAAAAAATAAAGTTTAAATAAAAAAAATTTAAAAAGAGAAAGACACTTCTGCCCACTAAATAGCCTATCCTTCAAATAAACGACATGAAACACCTAGCCATCAAGCTGGCAGAGAAGAAAAACCACCTTATTTTGATGCAAAAAGGAATTTTTAAGTTATTTTCACCTCAAAGCTTTCAAACATGCCCTGCCTCCCAGCGTATTTCCTTCTCACAATGTAAGCATTAGTCAGAATACTATCAAAATGTTTACCAAGCTTTTCAGACATAAAAAGGAGAGGAGTTTATCTCTTTGCTCTGTCCATCCACCCAGCATCTCTTCTTGCATCAGGCAGACAGCTTGGTTGCTTCCTTCTCATCCCTTCTGTTTTGCTTATCATACCTGCTGTCCCAATTTTTCATATTTAAAATGCATATGGCCATTGTTTGAGCCTGAAACCAACGGCCAGGATGCAGCAAAAGCAAGCTGGTGTAAATCCAGTGGTGTCACGGAGCTGCAGTGATTTACACAAGCTGTGCCAATGGCTTGCTTTGCCTCCTTGGAAGAACAGCACAACTTGCATGACCATAAAACAATAAATAACAACAATAAAAGTGCTCTGCGCACATTCTTACTTGAATAATTGCTTTCTGTCTCTCTCTATTCTGCTCAAAGTCTCAGCAGGACACCGTTACTCCCATTACTTTCTTTGCTAACCCAAAGAAAACCAAGCTCTTAAAGCTATACATCCCCAGAGATATTAGGAATGTATTTACACAGCAAAGCAGAGGCACCTTGGCAGCAAATGCCAACATCCCTGTGCTGCCTTGAGAGATACAGCAGGGAGACAATAGCAGCAAGGCAGGCTTTGGCACATTAGCCAGGTATGAATTTCAAAGGGAAACGAGGAAGGCTTTCGGCACTTGCTCTAAATCTTCACCTCTTGCTCCTTCACCACAGCATTTTGAGTTCGCACAATAGCAGAGAAGGATGTTTTTTGCCTCAGAAACCAGTAAGTACCCTGGTGGGACAAGGACCTTAGTCACCAAAATACACATCCAGCTCACTGAAAGCATTTGTACCCTGACTGATAGTGTCCTCACTGGTGCATCTTCACTAGCTACCTTACCCACGTCAACACAGGACACTACATGTTTGCTAGGTCCTGCTATAGTCACATTTATTTTGTTACAAAGAGCCAAAAAAAACTGCTTAAAGGGCCCAGACAGAGAAATTTTTGGCAGCCCTGTTACTCACCAAGTGCCTCACTACACAGCGTCATTGATTTATAGATGGTGACAGAGGAGTTTGCTGGTTCACTGACCCTCAGCTGCTTGCTCAAGACCGTCTAAGATCATGAGGACAGAAGTGGGATCTGCAACTCTAGAGGTCCAGGTTGAGCCTAGGACCTTCACTGTTCCTCAGTTGTCCTCTAATCCTTCCCTTTCTTCTTCTGACCTAGCCTGTGCCTTCTGACCCAGTCTCCCCCATAAAAGCATACATGAATGTATCAAAGAAAAAAAATCAGTAAAGAACCCTGGTGAAGTAGAAAGCAAAAGAAAGTCAAAGGGCTAGAGATTCACAAACGTAAATATTGCGGAGGAAAAGGAGAGCAGTATAAGAAGATGAGAGGAGGAAAAAACCTGGGAAACCATGTATGGATTTATACTGAAATGGAGTGGGGCGATGCAAGGTGGATTGTCAAAAGCTCTGTGCACTGGTCTGGCTTTTCCGTTTGTCTCAGTGATAACGTTCTTGCCAGTATCAACACTTAGGTAAGTGGTAAATAGCTTAGGAGCTCCCCACAGGGAATGTGCGACACAGATTAAAATGAGAGCGCAGAAATGGAGAAAATGGGCTGGGGAAGAGAAAAGAGAAGAGGAAGAACAGCGTCCCACAGTGTTAGCAGGCATATGTTCCTGTGTGATTATACCTGCTCAGTGACACGCTGTTAACTCTCCTCTCTGTCTTGCAGAACAGGAAAGCCCATACCTATGCAACCATGACAACAGCACACAAATACAGATTATCTGCACAGTAAAATATGCACCTTAAGAGACCAATGAAGGCAAAAAATCCCCTATGAGGTTTACATCATGAATCTCTTCAGTTATTGGATCACCAGTAAGAAGCCAACCAGGTATGGACAAACTTCAGAGGTTGATTCACATTCGTTGGGAACACCTAACCAATTTTGGTAGGTCTAAAACAAACAAGGAAACAGAAAGAAAACCCCGATGCAGTAATACTAAGCTGTCATTACTCTCTAAACTTGGAAAATTATCGATGACTTTCATATTATCATTGTAGCTTCACACTGGTATAAGCCTTAAAATCTGGAATTACTGCATTTATTCATTCACCAGGAAAAGCGACAAAAAACTACTAATGCCACTCAGCTTTGTTTGAGTACTTTTTGGGGGAAATAAAAAAAGCCACCTTTCCCAATGCAGGAAACACCACAACAACTGACACAACAGAGTTTTCCCTCAGGCTACAGGAGGACACCTGTAAAGTCTCAGCACAGCCTGGCAGCCATAGCTTTAAGGGTTGAAAGTTAATTACTGGTTGCTCAAGTCCACCAGAAACTGATGTGAAAGTACAGCTCTGCATTAGCTCTCCACCTCAGGGAAGATTTCTTCTAGGAACTTTCATGTGAACAACTTTGCTACTCTGTCCATAATGAGTTATTATTACTAACCTTTATATTGCTTTAGCATCTAGAAGCTCCGAGCAAGATCAGGGCCCCAGTAAATTTTTGCACAGTACTCCGAGATAGAATCCCTGCTGCAAACCTCTCTGGCTGAAAGCCTGGCCCTATTCAGCGGAGCCAGGATACAATCCCAACCCAAGCAGAGAATAGAAAGCCACACAATGCTGTAAGTCTCTAGGGGAGCTCAGCATAGAGCATAGCTTGGCTCAGGCTCCAGATTTGCACCCTGATGCATCACCTAGCAGACCACCTTCCTCCACAAGATGTAGCTGGTACGTCAATGGACTGAACCCTGTGATAGCAGCTTTGCAGAAGGGCAGCACTGGGCCACACAGGTAATCATCATGTGTACGGTAACAGGCAGTCAGGTAGCTAATACCATCTGCCCCTGACAGCCTTTCACATCGCAAGTGCTTCCCAGCAGGGCATCTCCAATATTGCCACACAACTTCTCCATTTTCTCTGTTTCTCTAAAAGCTGACAGAGCTAACATCCCATTCCAAAGCCTTGCCTATGGGCTCTGGGGGCTTGGAGGTGAGGAAAAGAAACTGGGGCAGTTTGCAGGCTGTCAGCTGCAGATCAGCAGCGAGAGATGGACCAAAGCCTACTGCTTCTCCCGCCCTGGGATGGGAGCAAGCTATGGCCCCTTTAAAGTCGTAACACACTGTCCCAGCTCAAAGTGGAGCCTGCCTGTACTAGACAGCATGTAGAGGCGGACGCATCTGCTTGCAAAAGAGAACAATTGTTTTAGCCACTTAACTTGTAGCTTTTATGGCCAAAGACTGTAGATTCCAGCCTTGTTGTCAATGAGCCACGACAGGGCCCTTTACATTATAGTGTCTCTGTACAGTAAAAGTTACCATGGCTTCCAGGATCCTATATTGCTACTTTTAAATATCACCATGTCAACTAAAACTCTACAAGGAGTTGCTGTGTTTCTCAAGGGATTGGAAGTCCATGCTTTATGGAACTAATTATGTCTTTTTGCCCACCATTGGTACACAGTGAAATACAAACCAGAAATGGCACTGTGCACAAAGTTGCCCTTTCGGTTTTTCAAGTCACTGTGATTATTTCTCATGTCTTGTCTCCCTTCCAGATAAACAATGTGACATGCCTCTCCGTAAAGTATAGCTAGCATGTGGTGATCATTTTTGACTACGCAAAGGGCAGATTGTTGTTGCTATGACAATACAGTGAAAAAATGAAGAGGTGACTTCTGAGTCCATATAAACCCTCCTCGTTCATCCCCACCTCACTCTCTGTTTGAGGCACAAGCTTAACCAAAATTATCACTTCTTTTAAAGCAAGAGAGGGCCTGAAGGGATGTATGGGCCATTACTTGCAAGACCAGGAGATTAAAGTTTAAGAGCTCAAGGAGGGATTTTTCAAAACAGCTCTGCTTTAGCATAACTCTGCTTTAAATGCAGCAGTGATAAGACCCCCATTGTCTACAAAGTGGGAAGTGTTACTATTTCACTTGGTGAAAGAGGATCAGCAGCATGCCATTCAAAAACCTCCAGCAATTTTGAAGTCCTTTGGTACCAGGAAAACATGTTTTAACAATTCTTGCACAGCCAGCAAGCTGGGAAATATGGATCTGGGATTCCTTTAGCATCTTCTTGGGTAGAGACAGATCAATGAAAAGCTCAGAACCAGTGTCCCTATCCTCTGTGTCCTTATGGGAAAGTCTTTAGTCTTCCAGCCCAGCAACTTCCTGGGCTGAACCAACTCTACCCATTGAGTATGGGGAAAAAATATGCAGAAAAACTGGGAAAGAGCAGCAGAGCACTGTGAGTAGCAGGTGATTTTATACTGTAGCCAACTGCAGGGATGGTGATAGTCTTTTAATGGCAGCGTGGTAAAGAAGATCAAATAGAAATTGGTAGGAATAATAATCTTCTATTCCCAGCTCTGCATCCTACTACACAAAGATGGGAAATCTTGATCAGCATAAAAAGATTTAATAACTAGGGGAGCTTCCGCTCCTGGAAAAGCTCCAAGTAACAGGCTGGGGGGGCAGGGGAAGGAGGGAGAAATGAAAGAAGCTTATTTGTTTTGAGATGTTAATTAATCTATCCAGTTTGTGTTGAAGATGAAAGACAACATTCTGATCCAGAAAGGCTGGTGGACAAGACAGCTCATCAGAGCAAAAGAACTACAAGACAACAAGACTACAAGAGGCAACTCTTCTAAGCCACAAACTTAAGGAGTGTGGTAGGGGGACAGGCCAAACATAAGACCAGTTTGCATATGGTGAAAGTACCCTTTTTGTTCACTACCAGAGGCCCAACTGTACTTTCTGCAATTGCTTTCTGGATGGCAGGCACACATGAAGAAGAAACACAGGAAGATGGCAAGGGATCACAAAGGCCCTCCAAGGGGTCCACCAGAAGCACATCCTTCCCCTCTGAGATCAAAAATGACAGAGAGACTGCACCTGCTGGTATGTAACCAATGTTGGAGATTGTTCACAGCTACAATTAGGGATGTTCTGGCAGGTGCAAATGACTCCACGGAGCCTCATTTATGCCTGCCTTCATCACAATGGACAAATGTAGGCACACAGTAATACCACACCTGCAAGCAGCCCTAATAGATGCAACAGAGCTTCTTTAAGGGCATCCAGGTCCACCTGTCCTGATAGATTTGAAAGAGCATGGCCTGAGCAGACAGCTATGGATAACATGCAGCACTAAAAACATAGAGGCCACCACAGAGGGTAGTCCATAAGCTTGAGTCAAATGAAATATATGCCCTATTGTTGCCGCAGAAGTTACTTGTGGGTACCTCAAATTCCTGAATCAAAGGTTTGCTTTCGTCTCCGTGCTGTTTTCCCTGTGCCATTTCCAACTGCCTGATCACCCCTTACAGCTTTTTATTTGTTTGCTTAAAATGAAATGAGCCTAAGGCTGTGCTTGGTTTCTGCATATTTTATTTGATCATGCTGCACTTCAAGTATTACATCCCTTCAACGACATCATGCCTTGGCAGCTCTGCTGGAGCTCTAGCACACAGAGAGGACAGATTCACCGCCTCATGTATTTTCAAAGGAATTTTTCCTCTCCTTTCACTGAGAATTACGCAGGAAGCTCAAGCAGAACCCTCATATATTCTGCAGAGACCTTTAATTATAAGTTTCTAGGATGTATCCAGCTACTATACTGTATCAGCCGAAGACACAGTATGAGAACTTGGTGCCCCTTTGCCTCCCACTTATACAATATCAATTTGAGTATTTAAATTAACATTGTATGCAAGCCCTTAAAGGAATGCTCCATCTTTAACCATGAGGTGTGCACATTCCCAGTCTCATCTATGCAAGTCTCTTAAGCTAAATACAGCCCTGCTTAGCTTTCCCCATTAAATTAATTAGGCATCCTACAAATGCAATATCGCATCCTTTTTGTCCCCAGCGGCAAGAAAAAGACATTTACTGTACCTCGTGTTGCATGGAGTTAGAGAGACCAAACTTGTCTTTCATCCATTCCCATATGAAATCAAGACAATTCCAGACTTATTGTTAAGGCTAAATCCCAGGGCATATGGGCAAAAAGAAAACAGCAAATGGGGCGATCTTTGCCTTGGCAACTCTTACCAGCAGGTCTGACTGGCAATACTATACCACTAATTTTGCACATAAATTCTGCCAGCAAGCTGAAAATACACCTATTTCAGTGAAGGTGACTGTGAAGAAGGGCTTGGAAGCTGCAGAGCACAACAGCAGCAGTGACCTGCAGGTTCACGAGGATCAAGTGGGAAGGGTGTATGACTTGTTGTTACCTAAACAGCCCTCTGAACAAAAAGCATGTAACCTAGCTGGTGATGAACAACTTGTATTCAGTGTTATTATCGTAGACACTACTGCTACACCATGAAGACTGGCTTTATAAAACATGTCACTTAGAAATACAACTTTTGCCTACATAGCCAGGCTAGCATAAATCTTCATACGGGTCCAGCTGTGCTGACACACACACTTTTATACCGTTATGTTTGTGTTTCCCTAAGGTATACAGGTTATACGTATAGTTAAATCAGCTAGGCTGGTTTAGACAATGTCTAGGATATTGCCAGAATTATCCTGTGAGAAAACTAAGAGCTAAAACCCACAAGAGATAAGAGAGAGGCAAAGTGATGTGGCCAAGGTTATAGAGTAGTTCATTGGCAGAAGCAAGAATATGCTTGAATTCTCAAATCTTACAACAGTATCTACTCATCACTGTCAGAGTACTATGTCAAGAGTACTTATTTTTTTGTGTGTGTGTCAGACCACATTTTTTTAGGTAGTCCACACATGGAGGGTGTAATGTCTAATATCAAATTTACTTGTTTGAAGATAGCTGAGGTTACATGGGATTTATGATTTAGTGGAGTGATACAAAATATGCTGAAGACATAATACAAATTAAGTTACACTTAGCAAAATTTCTATTGCAATACACACACGATACCAACATGATTCCCACTACTGGTCTCGGTAATATGCTGACCATCATGATACTGGGCAGCCTCAGTCACAGGGAAGGAATACATGGGTTGTGAACAGCTCAAACTCATTGCTCTCTTCAGAATCCTTTTGCTAGTTGTCTAGGATTTTTTACTGGATGTTGGGCTGAGCCACAGATTCACTTCCCCAGCGCTGGTCTGGCTGTTTTAGGGAGACACTCCCACTTTTAATGAGCTCAGGGAGAAACATTTACACCACCAATTGATTCACTCAACTGTTGATAGCTGTTTAAATGAAAAAAAGGCCCCCTCTGATCCCCTTCCTGTTGAGATGAAGTAAGCTTGCTTTGCTACAGCTGTGGCCACTCACACCCTGCATTACACTTGCCCAGTCGCACTGAGCCTTCCTCCATTGCAGGGGTTTACTGGTCAGTCACCATCACATATCGCTATCATGGAGTTGGACTAGATGACCTTTAAAGGTCCCTTCCAACCCAACACATTCTATGATTCTGTGGTCTGAGCGTTATGGCTCTGCCCCAGAAGTGAACAACCATTTGTCTCTGCCCTACTTTTCAGGGCTTTCCCAGTGTAAGGTGCTGGATGAGGTTGGATTCTGACACAAAAAGAGATCAGGAACGCTTTCCTCTGCTTCAGACAGTACACGTAGTTCAGGTAGTGCTTACAAAGTGAATTGTCACAATAACAAATCATAAAAAAAACACGTTCTGGATGAAGTTAATCTCAGGCGATAGGTACATTTATCCTCCTTTTGAGCCCAACAGCCCTTACCTTCCCCCCTGTAAAACAGATGGAACTACAGCCTATGGCAGTTACCTTCACTTCATCACTACATCATCCAGCTTGCAAAGAGGAATGAGTCAACAAATCACGGACACGACCGGGGACAAGAAACAGAAATAGTTTTAAACACCAAAGCGGACTTCTGCTAGCTGGTAGCTGCGGTGGAAGAGAGCTGAACTTCTGGGAGGATGGACAAACAATACCTGCAGTTTTCAAGCAAAGTGATGGGGAGGTGAAAATACAGCGGAAAATGAGCCAAGACATCAAGAGCAACTTTGGGGGTGTCACAGAGGAATCACAAGGAAAAGGCAAAACTTGTGGGCTCAGACAAAGGCAGTTTAACAGAACAGCAAAGGGAACAGAAAACCAACACCACCAGGGACAGAGGAATGTACAAACACGATGACGGTCCCACCGCTCACGCCCCTGCCCACTCCAAACAGGCGGCTTCCCACCCCCTCCCCCGGCAGCTCCTGGCTCCAGCCTGGGCCTGGCTCACATGGGATGGGATACCTATGTCCCTGCCGGGGCCCGGGGAGAATTAACCCTGTCCCCACCAGAACCAGGGCAGGGGGAGGCAACGGTCTCGGGCCAAAGCAAACCTGTCCCTCATCTTTTCCGGTTTCCAGTCCCAGGGAGAAGAGCGTGCTTCAGCCTTGGAGGCAGCAACAGGCACTTTAACAGGGAACAGCAGAGGGGCTAATATTCAAGGACTCCAGGTTAAGCCAAGCTTTCAGGAGCTCTTTGCAAGAGATACAATATGGATACAATATGGATACAATAGCACTGTTGCTCCCAGACAATAAATGAATTGGAGGTCTTCAAATCATTTCTGTAGGCCAAAGAGCTGAGCTTAGGAGAGACCAAACAGCAAGGAATTGTAGAAGAGACCAAAAAAAATCCCACAACAGGATAAAAAAAATGATATTAAAATCCAATGTATTACCTTCATCAATTATAATTAACAGCTAAGAGCACCAATAGCTAGTTTTATTTTACAGTAAACCTGATTCATATGCTAGATTCAGATTTATCGAGTTAATTCCTACATATCCTACTTTGTATCAAATACAAATCTATACCTGTATTTCACTTTACCTGGTGGCGTCAGACGAAGAGCAAAGATCTTAGATGAATCCAATCATCTGAAAGTCCACAGGAGTCACAGAGCTAGTTATGAAGCAGTCACATATTTTAGAGAGACTGAGGAGCTTTATCTATGAGAACTGTGGTCTCAGCGTTAGTACAGGTCTTATACTGTGTTATGCAGTAGGGTGAGAGCTGTTTAGCATTTTCTGCTTCCACTGAGATAACTACAAACTCCTTGTAACGTAACTTATGAAATCATCCCGTCCAATTCATCCAATGCTACTGCTGAATTTCCAGCACAAAAAAACAACAACAAAAAAAAGGAGATAAGATTTGAGAACAGCTTCCTCCTGGATTTCACTAAAACTAGCATCTGTATGATGCTCTCTTTAAAGTAAATGAGAGGAACATGCAGCTGTTTCACATCATGCTTGATACCAGCTGACCACCAGAAAGATCAAGTGAAGCAATCAGGAGGGGCAAAGCTGAATCGTAGCCTTTGCCAGGTAATGCATTACCTGGCATTAAAGAGAGGTCTGGAAGGGAGCTTAACTTATTTACAATGCAGGGCAGCCTGAGAGGAGGTAAAAAAATCATAGGAGATAGGGTTTCATCAGTTCTGCTACTCACAAAATTGTTTATTCCAAGGTAGGCATCCACAAATAAGAATTTCAGTGGAAGGTCTGATGAGCCCTGTTATCTGGATAACTCTAGGCAAAAAGAGCTCTGCTAGAGGTCCCCAATTCCTCAAGGGCTGCATTTGTTTGGTTTTGCATTGAAATGACCTGAAATCAATTTCCTTCTTACATTATTGAAAAACTTCATTCTGTATTCCAAGAGGAAATGCAGCCGGTTTGGGAATGAGACTCTGCATCTTCCAGGCATAACAAAAGGATGAGCTGTAGCCTTTGGGAACCAAGCACACCTGCAAAAGCAGAACTCCAAGCCTCCATCCCCACCCCATTGTGCTCACAGCTCCATGGGGAAGCTTCAGACACATTCCCAGTCACATAAAAGAAGTGTTTTTCCTCCCACCTTTTACTTCTAATTCATTAATTTGATTTGACTCATTTTGTTTCATGTGGTTTATTCATTTCATTCCTGACACTCTTGGTTGGGTGAAATTCTTCCAAAAGTAAAGCATTAGCAGTGTTTCTTCAGGAAGGGGAAATTTTATCTGCTATTGCAGCGGTTTCCAGATCCTACTGCTCCAAACCTAGCAGCAGTATTTTTATTAACAAAAACAAAACTCAATTGGAAAGTTAGCCATTCCATTAACAGAGATTAGAACAACATGATGTTGGCATAACTAGAACAGAACTGTAGCTAAAAAGCTTATCTATATAAAGAGTGGGAATGTTATGGAATTATGTTGTTGCCATTACAGAGTTGAATTTCACGCTAAATTGGCTGCTGCATCCAGAGATTAAGTATTTTCTCATTTTGTGTATTTTACAGAGACTCAAGCTGCACCTCTTTGGGGTTTTACAAGGAAATATAAGAAACCTTTCTTTCCAGTTTATTAGAAAATACGACTAAATCTAGTTATAACGATAAATGCAACTAGAAATAACAGCAGTTGCTGAGAGCTGAACACGACTAAAATTCTTGATCAAGAAGCAGAACTTAAATTCTTCTCGATATTTGAGCTAGACCTAAATTGCAGGATGTGTAGACAGCATGTAGAACCACATGGAAGAAAATAAAGGGAAAATGACCATGAGAGGACAGGGAGGATAAAAACAGCATCCCAGCAGCAGGTGACATTTAGATACAGTACATCACCTACTATTTTCCTTCAAACTGTCTGAATAATACACACAAAAATGGCTACATCAGAAATTTAAGATTAGAAACATGCATCCTTGCTCACTTTGAACACTACAATGTGCAGACATCAAGGCATAAATGTTTTTCCCCGCTCTTTTGTTGTAGAGTGTGCAGTGAAGTGTCACCTTCTGTGAACTGGGCAATGGACATGGCATTGATGCGTTGATCAGCATGATATTCTGTAAGTTAATGTGCAGGAACTCCCAGGTTTAACCCTCCCTGGTTCAGTTCCTGATGTTGATGTACAAAAGAGCCATCTCATCGCATCAAAAGTTGGGTTGCTCCACGAGTGGATGAACAACACAAAACCCTGAGCTGGGTCTAAACTCAGCCTCACACTTTCGAGATTCTTTTGGACTTCCAAAACCATCTGATGGATTTAGATCTCTAATGTTCCTGTACAGCTTCAATCATAGCCATCCAGACATACTGAAGTCCAATTCTAATGCAGTCTACTTTATGTGAGGGCAAACAGCTAAAGAAACTTTTTTGTTTGTTTGATTGTAGCTTTGAATATTGTAGACGTGTCACAAATGCATTTGCAAGGTCTGTTTTAGCGTACATAGCTCAGAGAATATGTGTTAAAACATAATCAACGGGGAAATAATTATTATTTATGAATTAAGATTGAATTATTTTGACTTCAGGGAGAAAAATATAACCATAACAGAGAATCTGGTTCCAAATGCTGAGATATGACTATGATCTCTGAGGTCACAATGTCTCTTCTCAAAATAATTACTTTCCACTGTCATCTGGAGGCAGAAATAATTATTTATGGTATGTGATCAATAGGGTTCTACTATATATGCTATTTTATATTGTGAATACTCAACAAACCTATATGGCAACTTTGTGTTCAGCACTGAAACTATCTCTGCATATCCATGCAAAATAACACAATTAGGAGTCAAAGACAAACTGTCAGGTAAACCAAGATTGCTGCTATTAGTTTTGATGATAGAAAAACACTTCCGTCCACCAGTACATTTGATTTTTCAATTAAGACTGGAAATTCCTCCACTGTTGCCAGTAATCCTTTTAATACAGCAGTATCCAGAATCCCATAATTTCTGTGTTCTGCACCTTAAATCAACTGAGCACTTACGTATTGCGTTTCTTTCACAACATTTTCACTTCCTGGGCTGGTGCTTCAAAAGAATTAATACCTGAGGAGCACTACCCTAAGAAAGGGAACAGATAATGCTTTAAGGTCAGTCTTCAAGACACTGCATGGAATGAATTTGGCATCCACTGTGTCAATGGAGGTCTGCATTTTATCTCTATGTAGGAGATGGATGTGTGTTATTTTGATACTAGATCTCATTACTGATTTTATTAGGATCATTTTGCAGGTTTTCAGCGGGGATGGCTCTTTTTTTTCAGTATTATTATTCAGCGCCTTCTGGTAGCTGAGAGAGGGAGCTGTTATCATAAAATGCCAAATACCAATAATGCAGAGACAAAGTCCATTATATCCCTCACTCAGTTCCACTACAGGACAGAGGTAGATTCAAGTTCGTTGCCCAGTAGGGACTGGGAAGTGCAGAAAATACTGACGGTAGTTGCAGGGAAGGCAGAGGTGAGATTGGCACGATAAGAGAGAGATTTTTCAGGGAAGTGGAGCAGGCTGAAGCAACACTCAGAAACCTTGAGAAGTATCATGTCTAATTAGTGTGGCAGTACAATTGGTATAATGAGGCATTTGAAAATGAAATTGAATAGCAGTTGGATAAAAAATTAATAACCAGCATGTCTGCCATCTATCAGAGGCCCAAGACACTTATGTTGTCGTATACATCAGAAATGTGCAGATGCAGAAATACACACTAACACAAGATGGTTCAAAGACATGCTGGAGTAGCCAGTTGCAGGGAGTAGCTGAGCAGCTGCAAAATGGAAAGCTGAGAGTGGAGCAGGGCCCCATAGCACCTAGAAATCCAGTAATCCCTGAGGCACCAGTAGTTAACAGCATGACAGAGCCCAACTGTGAACAGCAGTCTATGATGGTAAATTAAACCCCAAGACAAGTTAGCTATTTAGGGGTTCAGCTGAGTCATCAAGGAATACATAAAGTCCCTATATCTGCTTTTCAGATTGGACCACACTGCTGGTGGCTTGGAAATCCATCTGCCACTTTGGCATCAGTTTATATCATGCCTGGTGTCCAGTTTTACTTCCACTGGTTTAAATGTGATCTCTTACTTGCCCGGATTATTATTTCCATCTTAGGTGCTAAAGTTAAGAAGCTGCCTCTTGTCGTTCTTCTCCCCCTCCAATATATCCCCATTGTTGTTTTGAGATGTTATTAAAAATAGAGGGAAAGTTCCACTTTCAGAGTTATGGTTTTGGGCTGCCTGCAATCTTGGGAAGAAATAACTGACGTACTTACATAGTAATTTTTTTAAGGCTACCAGCACAAACGTGAGAGTTAAGAACTTAATGTGCCTCCTCAAAGTTGAACAGAAGCAGCAATGTAATCCCACGACTCCACAAACTGGGTTTACTCCCTGACCCTTGTGATATAAACACGTCTCAGGATCCAAGTTTTCACAAACTGTCTTATAGCAAATTCACAATTAAAGAAAGCGGGGGATAAAGGATGAGCTTTGCACAGGGTAACTCAATGATGAAAGTGTAAATTGCGTCTCTGCCAGTAATTTCAGAGGTAAGGGTGTTATCGTTCAGTCACTAGCCAAAGGAAATGGCCAAAAGCTGACAAACATCATCCCATTGTTCTGCCAAGACTGCAAGTCAAAACTGATAATGAGTTACTTGGTGAGAGAGGAAATATCTTTATTAATATTAAATTAATTACACTAACACCTCTGTTAGAATTCACTCAATGCTCAATGACCAGACCTAGCTACAGTGATTAAAAGACCTCATTCATATCTAATGATCACACAGAGTAATAATCTCATTGTAAAAGGCAATCAGACACTTGTTCACTCTTCTTATCTTTTCTCCACATTTGTAGTTACTAAGGAAGGATCTGCCTTTGATCATCTTTTCTTGTGCTGCCCTTTAAATTATTTCATTAAAGGGTCAGTTTCCTGGATTAACAGCCATTTGTCATTTCCCCAGATCAATTTTGCCTCCAGTCTGTTGAGACCTTACAAACATTTCCGCAAATGTTTTTCAGAACTATAATAGTTACAATGCTGTGCTCAGATGAAGAGGTTTTATTTTAAAAAAAGAAACAGAAATTGCCAGAACAGCTTCTGCTTTTCTGTTTTTTTCAGGTATGGAAATCTTAATGGAATTTTTCATTTTAGAAAAGAAAGGAAAATATCAATTGACGCTAGTTTTGTCTGCGTCTCCAAGAAGTCTTCATTAGTTCAACTTTTCAACCTGATTATTTGTCTTGAATTGTCTCCATAGCCTGGGCTCAGCCCATTTGTTACTGTTGAGCTTTCTCTATTTCATTTATCTGTCTACCACAGCTGCTTTTCAGGTTCAAGCCTGACCTGTAGACTTTTTAAAAGAGCACGGTATTTCAATAAAATAAGTGCCATGCTAAATCCTCTTTCTTCACGGGGAAGACTGCCACCTCTGTTGTCTCAGGGAAACACAGCCACTCTGGTTCATAAAGGAAATTTACTCCTTCGTATCAGTGGAGGGCTGAAGTTCAGTGGCTAAGATTTTCTTCAGCATTCAGATTTACCTGGTAGCCTGTATTACTGCCATCCTAACCATGATGGTGGATTTCAGCAGGGACATATCGGGGGTTATTTTTTTTGTTTTTTTTTTTTTTTTCTCCAGACAGAATCAGTTTTCCAGTTCTTCAGTAGCACAAGATGGCGGAAGTGCCATTGGTCCATCCAAGACCACTTCCCTTGCAACTCCAGCACATTTGCTAAGAGGTATAACAAATTTAACACATACCTTCACACAGAGATCTCATACCCTTTTTCAAGCAAGCCATGCATCCTCATCCAGCAGGTGCAATTTACGCCGCTTTTATGGTGATGGTATGGAGAAGAAGAGACAGTAAGCATTCACTAATTGTGTCTTAGTCCTTAGATATCTAACACAAGACACGTGTGACCAGATTTTCACAGTTCTTTTCAGGTAGATAATTCCCTTGCACATGGATTTGCAGAGCTGTTAATGTGTTCGTCATTAGGGTAACACCAGTGACCTAACTGAGGCTTTCTAAACATTAGTGCCAGAGCTGCTAGACTGTGACTGGTATCACATAAGAGCCTTAGCAATCCTTTTCCCCAAGCAACTGAGATCTAGGCAGAAACATATGCTGGGCTGTCCACCATCCAGCTGAAGCCCCTCCAAATGAAAGGCATTTCTCATCTCTCCAGATCAAGTGCTGGCTGTATGGTTTGGCCAGGGTAGGTGAAGATGTAGCCTTGGTTTGAGGTGGAGATCACGGCTGATGATTCCTGTCCCCGGTGGGGAAAAAGCACACATACTGCTGCTAGCAAGAAATAGTGAGGCATCACAATTCACCTTGCCCCTGGCAGCCCTCTTTGGTGAGCCTGTGCCAGAGAGGAGCCCATACAGCCATCACAATCAACGCGAACTGACCTTGTTGAAAAGTGGGGCTGTCAGGGTCAGTCTCAGCATTGTGCAAGCCACAACACTACATTCTGGTCATCTAATTAGATACCTCCATCAGATACAACCACAAGTTTTAAATGTGATTGCATTGCTTTGATTTTTATGTTTTTAATGGTAATTCACCTAAGCGACTGCCATCCAATTGACAGGCGTATACAGGTCACGCTTCGTTTAATTCAGGCAGATCAGTTCAATCAGCATTCAATTCTCTTCAATGAAACCTTCCAGAAGTAGGCTGGCCAGGACCCGCGAGATGAAATTGTGATAATAAATGCCAGTCTTGTTGAAAGAGATCTGAAATGACTGACTGGCAAGACAGAAGGCAGCAGAGAGCTGAGGAATCAAACCTTATAATAGCCCATCTTCAACCCACAGTGATGGACCTACCAAGCATCTTAGTGAAACAATAAATACTATTTTACATGGATCCAAAAAACCAAGGGATCCAAGGAAATGTTTCTCCCAGCTGAGTGAGCATTTCCCAGGACTTGTTGGTTTTATTACCTCATCTGTGCCCTTAGCTGTGAGCAACGTAGTGCTGAAAGCTCCCCATTTAAACCAGGCCACACCAAACAGAGATTTACCATCTATCCAAAGCTTGTATAAGTTTACTGTGGGCAAAAGCTCAACAAAAGCTTATAAAAGAGGTACCTGTGGCTTTCAGACTAAGCCCTTTTTCTCTAATTAGCCTCCTTTTTCACAATTTTCCTTTTCCTACCACTCTCAGAAAAGAAAAAAAAGGCGACAGCAATACAGTGAAGGCCATAAAATCCATGTGCTTATATTGAGCAGGGACTTGACAAATTAAAATTTTGCTGGAAGAGAAGCACAAACTTCTAGCTCAACTGCAAAGCAGACACGGGAAACCAAGCATTCTGGTTTACTTGGATGTGGTTGTGAGAAACCTTATACATTTGCCTGGCATTGATTTCCGTCTGGTTATATTCTGAAAGAGTCTGTCCTCATTGTTCATTGTTATTCATTGAACAATTGTTCATTGTTTACAAGCCAGTTTCTGTTACCCACTCCCGCTGACAGAGCAAAACCTTCTTTCATCTTTTCATCTGATAGAAGTCTTACTGAAAGCAACCACTATGGAGCTAGTTTATGGCAAATGCTGTCCTTGTCATTAGATTATCATTGAACAGGGACAGGCAATTTGTTTGTCAATGTTAAGCAACTGCAAGTTGCTTAACTTCTGCTAGGACTAGTCTGTAACAGAGAAGCTCTAAGCTAATTATTTTAATAAGTAGCTTAGGAGGAGTGAAAGCGTCTAGTAATTAGAAATGGGCTACAGAGCAAAGAACGTGGTGCTCTATAGCCCTGTGCTGGGCTCAACATGAAACCTTGGTTCTCCAAAAGCCCAGTTGACCTAGCCTAGCTTTAAGCTCTCTCTACAGCATCAGGAGTGTACAAGGGGAAAATCGTCAGTTAATTTTGGTGCTCCAGTTGGATGCATCTGGTCCCAAGAGCATCTTGGCCCTCCTAGTTCTCTGTCACACACACAAAGGATACCTGCTGCAACTTCCCCTGAGAGCATGAAGCATAAGTTGGACCAAAATCCCACAGCCTGTGCCAAGCAGCAGAACTATCCCCTCCTTTATTTTCAGCAACTTAGCGTTTCAACCAGTTCTCCTGGAAGGCAGCAACGTGCAGGGATCAGAAAGCTGGTGGGTAGCAAGAAGCAGTTCTCTGTCCTAAGAGGTAGATATTCAAAGCCAAAGAATATGTAGTTACATATCTAGATTAAAGGACCTAATAATAAGTGCTTCAGATCTAAACAGTGGGCTAAACGCTGCACTTGGAATTAACCCTGTATTTTTTTCACCTGGGCAGGAGGCATGCTTCTCTGGAGACAGTAGGCCAATGCCTTAGACAAATCCTGCTCCTAGGTAGGGATTTGTTAGGGAAAGTTTCCATTTGTCCTCTTGGCTGGCAAATTTGTGCGTGCTGAAATGAAAAATGGCCTTTTGTTGGGTATGCACTGTTGATTGCCTCAGAAGAAGGGTGAGCATGTCCGATGGCACTGGGACTTATTTGCACATCTGTTCTCAGCAGCAGTTCTGCTACCTGGAAAGGTTACAGCCCTTCACCCACCCTCTTGCTCCTCATCGGGGCAGCCACTGCTGCTCCCTGCTGTGGGTTACCCACCTTCAGATCTGCCAACTGAGCCACTCACATGAGACGAGTACTCCCTGGCCTGTCTCAGCCAAGGTCAATACTGTAGTTAAGCACAGCTCGAATAGCCACCCTCTGCTAACCGTCTTGGTTGAAGCGAGGCAGAGGATACAGGGATGTCCAGGTGGGAGAAGGCATTGAACAGGGTAGACTGTGATCTCTGTGTACAACACCTGAGGAGGCTGCCCAAACACACCCTCATTCAACTCACATGCATTTGTCTCCACAAAGCAGTGACAAAGTACTGCGCTTCCAAATATTGCTGTACCCTGACTTAATTGCAAGAGGGGAAAATAAGTCCAATCACAAGGACAGGTAGCTGAATCACTCACAACTTGCAGCCTGAAGGGATGAGCCTGGATAACCAGGGAGGCTCTTTCTGCTCCTAATACACATTGATCTATTCACTGCATGCTGAAAACCTTCAGGCTTTTATTCTGTACCAACAAACAGTGCAGCCATTTAGGTTGTACCAGATATTTACCACCTCCCTGTCTCACCTCAGAGACATGAGTAGTGTTATGAATGCGGAGAAAATATCTGTGAAAAACAAAGCCTCACAATCAGTGAAACCCAAACTGAACTTAATAAAGCAGGCCTGGAAAATCTTCAGTAACCACCAGTTCTCCATAAAGGTACCACGCAGAGGAAATATGCATGTAATACAATATTTTGAGTCGGCTTGTTTCATTGTTTTAGCAAAGAGACTTATCATGAAATTACTTTGAAATGTTTATACTGAAGATGAGTTTTCTTTCTACTTGTTTGATGTCTACAAAATTTGGTCATCTTTTCCCTTCATGCAGAGATCTCGATTTGTACCTGCATCCAAAGATAACAAAGTCAACCTAAAAATAATTCACTGAAGTTGCTTAACAGGACAATAACAATAAATTCCTTCAAAATAGCTGGAGAAATTAAAGACTAATATGCCACAGAAATGATGAATCAGCTAGAGCTTAAGTGATCACCTAGTAGTTGCTAAGACTAGTTTAAATAAAAGAAGAATATCCCGTTTCATCGGCTTCCATCTTCAGATTTAAGAGCTCCTCAAGTCCTCATTTATATCTGAAGTGTTGCTGGCACATACATTAAAGCTGACAAAATTCATTTACTGCAGCAAGGTATTCAAGTTCATCTTCTTATTTTCCCCAATCATGTTAATTTTCCTACAGTGTCCTTTGTTTATATAAAAAGAAACAAGCAAGCACTTTGTATTCATTAGTCTGAAGTTCTTACACAATCATTTATGTGCATTTAGGGACTGCACTTGTGAGAATTGCTGGCATTCAATCCAACTGTACTTTAAAGTCCTCAGCATATCTCATCCTTTTGACACTGCTCCTCTATATCTCATAAAAAAAATCCAACCCGTAAAACATCCTGTCCTGTGTAAACACACTGCCTGAAAGGATGCTCAACGTATTCTGAAATGTGCAGCCATCCAAAGTTTAAGTAGTAATTAAAATAAAAAATTTAGAGTTTTGTCTGAGGTTCTCGGGCATTACTGTTCAAGTAAAGTCAGGCATCCTTTCCCACCTTCCCTCAGCCATGGCAAGAAACCCTGGGGGGGATGATGCACACCTTTTCCAGTGCACTCATTTTAATCCTGCTCTTTTCCCTAAGAAAAGAGGAACTTCCTCCACTTGTGTCTGGGAAGGAGAGACAACAGGGCCTTACCTCATGATTTGATTCTTTGGTATATGACAAGGCATGTGCCGCAAAGAAAGCATAACACTAGTCTCCGCTTTCTACTTGGGCCTCAGGTCTCACAAAGCCAGCATCCTAAGGCATCTGCCACCTCACTCAAATGTGTCTGAAATGGTCAGTTTGGACAGATGTTCTTGGGGAAGGACAGGAGGGAGTCAGACATAGAAGGCAATTTCATACCAGCCTCATCTTCAACATACAGACTTAAAAAGGTTTTTTTCAGCATCCTTCTCTTTAGGGCAAGATTATTATTACCCCCACGGGCATATCCACACACATCCATTTACTCTTCAGAGAGCCTGTCTGGTCAGACCAGCCCATTACAGCAGACATCCTGAGAAAAAAAAAAAGAAATCTTTAAAATAGTGTAAATTCATCACCAAGGCTCAACCCCACTGACTAGAACAACCATAGCACTTACAACAGCTGAAATACTGGACTAAGTGCCTTGTTGTTGTTAATTAGTTGCCCTCTGTTGATTTATATTTGTTGTCATCTGCTCTAGTCTAGCTGTATTTTCAGTGCTGCTAAGAACACACACCTGGTAAAAAGCTTCAGAAATTCCCTGTGGTAATGAAACCCTTTTCCATTCAGCTATAATATCTGCAGGTATAGACCCCAATGTTTCTGCATCAGCACTCATAAGCACCCCAAGCCAACCCTGGCATCCCAGCATCACCTTAGGCTCTTGCAGGAGGGTGCTCAGTTTCTTTCATTCCCTTGTCCCTGTACCTCAACCTTTGCCCAAACTCCCCTTGCTCCTGCAGGGAGCTCTGTTCATCTTTTCTGCATCTTTCCTTGGCTTTTCTTCCTTCACAGGAGGGCAGCGGGGAAGCCAGAAATCAATAAAATAGGTTAAAACTTTTTTTTTTTAACCTCCTGGTGGTTGTACTTCTGTGTGGATGTTATGGTTTGAAGAACCCACAACAATTTATTGTCATTTAAATAATTTTTCTATCACCTGATGACCCCTCCCCACCTCGGAAGGGGAATTGGGGAAGAAAAAGGAAACCCGAGGGTTGAAATATAAACAGATTTAGTAGAATAAGCCTAAATAGTTAGGATTAGTAATACTAAAGAGCCAATACTGATCCCAATACCAATATAAAATATATGAGGATTATACTCAGCCCATTCTATCGGTAGGAAGCTGTGCACTTCCAGAAGAGGACAGAAAATGTTGGACACTGAAGCGCTACTGTGGCTTCAGGAGGAAGGGAAGGGCTCAGGGGTCCGGCACTGGGGCAAGGAGACCTTGGGATCACGGCCATCATAGAAGAGAAAACTCCTCAGCAAACTCTCTAATTTATATTGACATAATCCCATTGTCCAGCTTGGGTCAAGTGCCTCGGTCTCTCTTCTCCTTGTCCTTCTACCTGGCTAAACTCGAAAACACTGAGACCTTGAAACCCACATACCATAGCTGGCTATAAAGTAAGTATTTCCATAAATTCAGGCACTAGAATCTTCTAAAAATGCAGTTTTCCCTCGAATTAGAAGAGACCTTACTAAAAAATAAAATTACTGAAAGAGAAATTAATCCTGTGTCACTCAAACTAAGATGGTGGATGAAAGCCTACAAGGGACCTGAATAGCGGACATACCTCATTCCGTACATTGCCTTGGGCATAGACCTAACTCTAAAGCCTTTTGCTACATCCTGTATCCTGTTTAACAGGCCTGATCAGTCCCTGTGGCTCAAAGCACTGGTGCATTTCTGTCTTCTCTATCACCTCTCTGCTGTGTTTCCTCCATCACAGACCATGGTTCTCCAAAACACGCATTCCTGTCTCAAGCCTGAGCTTGCCCCTTCCGAAGCCTTGCTGGGACCTCTCTCAGTCACACATGCAGTCTGACGGCAGTGTACAGGAGCATACCTGCACTGTTCCGCGCTAATTGGCCACTTTGGCCTTCTGGACGATTCCCAGGCAAGTGGGAGAACAAGAACACCAAAGACACAGTTTACTTGCAAAATATGGCACCAGTACAAGCCAGAACATTTCATACATGGCGGGAGGGGGGGTCATTCATGG
>VXBO01004823.1:856586-876410 GCA_013400135.1 Rhinoptilus africanus
TTTGTGCCCAGTGTTTATTAATGCGAAAGGTAAGTTGATCAGCAGCACAAAAGAAATAAAAATGCTGTGAACATTTTTGCAACCATAGGTATTTGTGTCAGAAGATTTTACATAGGTATTATTTACAACCTTTTCTGAACTCAAAAAATTGCATCTGTCTAGAAAGGGAAGAAAAAGGGCACCAAACATCTCATCACAAGCTACAAAACAACTAGTTGTATGAAGGATATTTGAACCGTTAGCTACAAGGCAGGATTTAGACTGAAATACTTTCACATGTATGTGACGACTATTAGTTCTTGAGCAGTCATAATCTTTCCTAGGTAACTGATGAACAGCAGCTAAGTCAGTTAAACCTGTTGCTCACCATGAGGTGGCCTGCAATTGATAACATTGGTTAGGATTGTTTTCTTTACCCTCAATCTTCCAAATAGCTGATATTGGGAAGCAGAGAGGGACATGCACGTTGGTTGAGACTCAGCTGATCTTCTCTGAGCCTTTCCTCCCTGTTTAAAAAGGTCTGAGTGTGGCCAGCAAGGAGTTGCTGTCACAGGACAAAAGAGGTATTGGCCCGCTGAGTCCTGGGTAGTAGGGAGAGTCCAGGAGCCACTGAAGTGATAAAGACAAAAAATATTTTTTTTCTTTTTAAGACACAGAAAGGGACTCTGTAGTTCTTTTTGCAACCAGAAAGTGCTGGTCAGAAAGGAAACCCTCTACAAGGGCACCCTATAAAGGGCAGAAATATTTTAATAAGTCTTGTTTATTGAATTTTTCTTCTAAAACACCATTTCTATGTCAGCATCTAACAAAGCCTAAATGCTGAGAACAAAAGCCCTAAGATGTGTTTGGGATCTGCTCCTTTAAAGCCACAGTGCAGGAAAACCCATCTTAGATATGAATCCATTGTGGGACCTATCACAGGCTCATGATATGGTCACACGGCAAGTATGAAAATTTGCTACAGCTATCTCATGTAACAATGAGCATCTCTAGGTCTTCACATGGATCAAAGTGTGCCACAAATGCATAATTATATGTCATGAAAAGCTAAAAACAGCTTTCACTCTACTATCCCTGTAAAAGTGTTTCCTAATGCTGTTTTGGTGTTTCTTTGAAATATTTTATCAACTCAACTTTCCAGGCACTGGAAATTAAGCCACAACTGACACCCATTGGTACAACACAGCTCCAAGTCCTACATTGTCCTAGTACCTATAGTCAATAGGTTTAAAAAGCGCTTACTATTGGCATAACTCTTTTCCCACTAGTGCTACAGGGCACTTTACCATTGATTCCAAAAATCAATGTGAGCTTTGACAAATCCCATCCTACCTTTGTTTTCAGTCTTATGAAACAAGAGAGATCAGAAGAAATATTTGTTCCTAATCAAATATTGATTTATTACAATAAATATTCTGGATGATTATGAATATCTGCCTGCTGTGTTTTTGCAGGGCTCTTCTTGGTACCTGTGCCCCCTGGGATTTAGTTTAGCACATCAAAGTGTCTGTCAGCATCAGTATTTCTTCATAGTGCTTACCTGATCAATTCAACAGTAACTCCCCTTCAGCACATGTGTACAGCTGCCAAAAATCACACCAGCAAAACTTTTCTTACTATAAAAGACAAATTTGTGCAGGAAGGGGGAATAACACAATAAAAAAAAAAAATAGGAAAAAAACCCTTGGAGGCTATAACCTAACTAATCTGGTAGAATTAATGAGCATTTGCTATAAAGTCTCTGTAGATTTTTTTTCTTATGATAAATATCCTCTTCTTGAAACTCGGAATTTACCTATAATGTTTTGCTTTTTGGCAGCATGATATCACCCTGTACCCCAACAACTAAGTCTCATTTCTGCTAACATCCCCACCCAGACACAGATAGTCCTTCTGCAGTCTGTGGTGTGTCTTGTCTATCCAGATCATGTAGAAGGTGCTCTCTCCTCCCTACGGGCTTACTGTCCTGGTACCATATGAAGTTGCCAGCTGTGCTGAGGCAGCCAGATGGGTCTTAGATGATCCAGAGGTACATCCCCCAATGCCCAAGCCCAGGCTCACAGTTCACACAACTGTTCCGAGCACAAGTGTCCTTTCAAAGATGACCTTGATGACACGCCTGAATCTGGGCCAAGAGCACCCCTCACCTAATGTGTGCAGGACACCCTTAAGTGCTTGTAGAATTAGGGAGCTAAAAAACATATTTATAACCATCCTGAAAGCTTAACTGCTTCATGCTATAAATACCTGGTTTCCTTTTTACCCATGACTGTTTGTGCATTTCTTTAAGCCTCTCAGTTTAAAACAAACACAGACAAAAAGAATGCGTTCAAAGGTGCCAAACAGTACATAAGGGAAAGGCATGTGCAAGAGTGCAAGCTACTCCTGAAAGTCTGGCAGACTCACGCAATGTTTTTCTTAGCTTAATAATAAATAATCATAACATTTAAAGCACTCGGGTTGCATTAACAAGCACAAGATGACACAGAAAAATGCTCAGGTTTTTCACTGCTGAGACTCAGTTATACACACTGTTTGCCAGACTCAAGAGCTACAAGGAAGATAAGGATGCATCTTCTTGAATCATATGGGCCTTTCACCTAATTCCTAACTACTGCAGGTGCCCCTCATTTTTCTGCTCTCTTCTTTTGACCCATTTTAGTCAATATGGCTTCTGGAGTAAGGATCATTGTCAGGCAGACATAGTGAGAAGTGTCAAGTGATTACAGCTGAGAGAGGGCTTTTTAACTCAGAAGAGAACCCAGTACCTTGACCAAGGTGCAGATGAGGCCAGCAGTGTGAGCAAGAAAGATGGCTTGAAGGTAGTCCAATGATCATGTACATTTGAAGACCATCAACCAAGGACAATACACACTCAGAAGTAACTCCAAATGAAAAGAAACCATGGGGAATACATTATAAGTGAGTCCAAAATAACAGACAGGTAAGCCAGTCATGAGAAAGAACAAGCCTTCACCAGAAGGCAGCAAGAATAAAGAATGATCTACAGAGATGCCGTTACAACCAAGTAGTGGGTTAGGCAGCAGAAAGAAATTGCTCTTTGCTCTTGACAGAAGAAGTTGTGTCAGACTTCCAATGGACAAGAAACACCACATTTTTAGGCTCCCATGCTCTTTGTAGTTTTGTAGATCAGGGTATAAGTGGGTGGCTTCTGACCAAGTTGGGCAGAACATTTTTTATTCATGACAGCAAAGGAATTGACCCATCAGGGCCAGGCTGTGTTGCTCTGATTGCATTTTGGTCCACAGGATTATGTTGCTGTTCCTCTGAGTTTTGACTGAAGGCAAAGACACCATGGTGCGTTCTTATTCTGGTCTCATATCTTCTCATGGCCTTTCCATTCTGGAAGAGCATAGCAGCATCCAGTAGCTTCTGCTCCCAACTCACCTTCCTTGCCTTCTCCTGTTAGCTCCTGTTAGTTCCAGCTCTGGAAATTAGTGTGACCATTTTCTTTCACTCTACACGTGTGGCTTTGCATTTTGCTGGGCATAAAACCATGCTAGCACTCGTTTTGAGTTTGTTTTATTCAGCTGTTTTCTAGTCTCACATGCACAAAAGCTGTTTATATCTCTCACCTCTCATTCTGATGCTTATACACACCTCCTCTTTTCCGAGCGGTGCTTGCTTTATGGCCTGCTGCTCAGTTGGGAAGTCGGCAGGTGTTTGCTACACTCATATGAAGAATATTTCTCTTATCTTCAGCAAAACTGCCCTGGAGATTTTTGTCTAGATTGAACCTTTTGCATGGTTTTATCTATCAGTTGGGTTTCACCAGGAAATCCAGATTATAACAGTGCATACTGCATAACAGTACAGTTAAAACAGTACTGCAGGTGTCCAGGATACCTATGAACGCGTCTCACCCACATGAAGGCAAAGGGAGGATTTTTTCACCAGTGTTGGAGCACCTTCTCGGTCTGGATTTCTCAGCAAGTTTGAGGAGCTAACTGGCAACAAAGGATACTTGCCTCAAACAGAGCCCATGGGGTGCGGAGGGGAAGGCTTTGGAGAGGGAGTGAGGGAGGCAGAAATGTTTTTCCCTCCAGAAATAAACACTCAGAGTGATGTCATACTCTGACACTGTGGTGGCCACAGCTGGAAAACATTCTGTTGCTTTTTAAATGTGAAAGTCATTGTATAGTTATATTTCATAATCATAATACATTTTTAACATTGCCGGGAAGGCTGTTTAAATATCTTTGCGCAGAGGGAGTGTTTGCAATAATCCTGTCTCCTGAAGAGACACAGCCCACAGAGCTCAGGATGGTCTTTGCTGCCAACTCTCCTTTTAGCAAATGAATTCCCATCTGTGGGGGGTGGGTGTTGTGCTGGAGAAATTTCAGAGAAGGATAATAAGACATTTCTCTACCAGAATCACAGCTAAATAAAATTTAGTGTAAACTCAGTCTGTCTAACTCCAGGAAACTGAGGAGTCGGTATTTCTTAACTAGTTTGTCACAGTTATAGTTACACATACACGTGTATACACACATGGTACTTTGTATAATTATTTTTTTTTACTTTTTAAATTACTGAGAAGAGAAATAGTACATTAAAGTCCATATTCTGCAATCACTCCTTTTACAATAATGTTTCCCTCTACTGATTTCATACTGTTAATGCTCAGTTGTACCTTCCACGTGTTTATGAAAGAATGTATGTGCGCTATGATACAGTAGATTTAGGCAACACTTTGAATATAAAGCTGACCAGACAACAAGCCTGTTTATATTTCACAATAGCTCTGAAAGTTTTGAGCTGTAGTACAGAGCATAACCAAGTCCCACTGCATACTTTTTTGCAATAACTGAATCCCTTAATTTTGAGTTCCTCCCCCCTCAACAAAATTTAAGCTTTTCCTGCATGCAACCTTATGGATACAGCATTCATCTATGCTGCATAAAGTCTTATTTCTATTCCTTAGTCTGAATTAGGGCAATTTTTCACCCTGGATGATTGCAACTCAGAGGGCTAGAGTCTGAACCTGCCTTTTTTTACATCTAAGGTTAGTGTGTTAAACCCCATGAGTTTAAGAAAACAGAAAGATTTTGAAGCATCACTAAAAGCAATACATAGCTCCAAGAAGTTATGGAGTGACACGACATCATATTCTGGCTGAGACCAACTCAATCAGAAGTGCTCCTACTGACCCTTATATGGTTTAGCTGAAGGCATGTCCTGTAAGCATCAGGGGTGGTTATTGAATTGCAGACCATGAAATCATTTCTAGGATAGAGTGCAGGCACCAGCTTCTCAGCTGCAGTAAATCGGCATAGCTTTATGCATTTATACCAATTGGGTATTTAACCCAAGGTGTCTATTTGTTTCTATGGTTTATTAAGCCACAGAATGAAATGCAGATATTTTGAGGATAAACTATACACCCTATAGTGGCCCGCAAATGCTTCCATCCCTTGCGCCTTCACTTGGTGGCAGATTTGTAGTGTCCATTCAGGAGCTGACCCAACTTTGAGAAATTTGCCTGAACATGACTCTCAACTGGGTTCGGCATTTCAGTCAAAAGCAAATACACCCTGCCAAAATTTTTTTGGGAAAAGACTCCACATTCTCCCTTAAAATAAAGTTACACAGAAGGGAAAACACAGCTCAGGGCTTTCATCATTTGTTCACATTTTATGGACAGGACTCCTTAGCATGCTATGGAGCAGGGCTTGGAGGAGCATGGTTCTACAAAGTCAGAGTAAATTAGGAAGAAAAAGGATAGAATCCCCTCACAGTTAGTTCACTATTAACGAATGATCATACAGCATCTGCCTTCATGTCTATAGCTGCATTACAACGAAGGACACAGTCCCTCAAACATACATTGCTGGCATGGCTTATCATCTCCAACCTCTCAGGCTGATTCTTCTGCCTCAATTAAGTAGTTTGCCATTGACATTTTCTATTCTTTTTCAATGCTGTAGGAGCTTTTGATGACATTGGCTGTTATGGGACTTCCAAAATTCAGATCTTGTTTAATGTGAGGACAATCTGATTTTCTGTTATCTTTTTGTTTGCACTTATCCTTAAATTGTGCAAGCTTTTTGAAAGTACTCAGACACCCTAAATGGAGATGGATTTCTCTGGATTTCCAGTCTGCTCCTGTAAAACTCAGGAAGTATGGGCCAGGGAGTGGAAGATGAAGGCAATATTGAATATGTACCAATTCTGAAATTCACCCTCTCATTTATTTACATAGAGGTGAGGTGATGTTGCTGAAATATTTTTAAAAATCTCAAAACAATTTTAAAATCTCAAATTCAAAACTTTGCACTTTAATCTCATTTTTAACAGACCCTTCTGTTTGTGAAGCACCAGTTAGCTTTCCTCCTAATTTAACCATCATTTTACCTCCTGCATTTATTTATTTGTTTTATCTATCTGGTTTCTTTTAAATATCACCTGTTACTAGGAAGGTTGTTAACCTGTTACAGATCAGTTAGATCATTATGTTCCCCCACACATCCCTCTGCTCTTGGTAATATTGCAACTCTGGAATTGGTAGTAAATCATTAGACTTCTTTTCCCTGATATTTGCTGCTGTTACAATGCTGCCCGACAGCTTTCAAGCAGTCCTGATTTATACGTTGGGTTACAAAAACAAAAGGCAGAGTTTCCATAGGAACGTTCTGCAGCTTCTAAATGTGACCAAGCCAGGGCTGAAGGATGCAGTAGGTAACATCTCCCTACCATCTGTGCAAAACTGCTTCTGTCAAAGACAGCGGACATGACTCATCTGCTCTTGCTCCTCTGTTTGCAGGCACCACAAGGTGTATGGGTGTGAATGGACACAGGATCTGGCATGTGTCTACGAATACAGGTGTGTGTATATATATATATATATGTATCTATCAAAAGCCACCCCACTCCTCTTTAAATTCATAATGGCACCAAAAAGAAAAATACACGGGGATTTTGCAAAGCTGAGGCTCCTTAGTCTCCTCCTCCTTCTTCATCCCCATGCCTGCTGCTGCCTCCTGCAGCCCTGCGCTCTCAGCAAGCAGAGGGGCTGTCAGCAGTGAGGGTTAGCGGGCGCTCAGGAAGGGTAAGCATGGCCTGAAGCTTGCGTGCTGCACTTGCTTTTCTGAAGGGATGTGGCACTAAACCCCTCAGGCCATGGCATTTGCTGCAATCTGAAATCCTTTCCCCTCATAATGCTTTAAGGTTCACCATCAGCAGAAAGCAGGAATCGCACCTCCTTTAGCCAGTAACGACTCCCTCCCTGTGACCTAGCTAGCTTGGTAGTAAGCCCCTGTGCTGGATCTTGGTGCATATCTGTGATTGAAGGCCACTGTCTACTTCTGTGCTAATTGTCAGCACTAGGCAATTGTCCTTGTGTAGCACCACCAACATCAGTTTGGAAGGTATTGCAGAATAGAGTAAAGCATGGTCAATACATCTTCAAGGGCCCTTTTCTGTTAGCCATCCCAAAAAGGTATTTAAAATGTTGAAAAGCAGGAATCGAAAGACTTTGATTCAGAAGTGTAGGGGAAACCATTAAGAACATGCTTAAATATAGGTATACGTTTAAACAACCTCCTGAACCTAGGCCTAAATGTTTGCAGATTGAATCTGAGCTGATTAGTACCAATAACCATGTTAAATTTCTGCTGAGCCCATAATAAGCTCCTCCTTAATAATGTGGCAAGGGAGTACTGTACACTCACTCACTTATGAAATTATTTTGATTCCAGAACTAATTAACTGGACTGTATCTTAATCATTCCTACTAGTATCATACAGACGTAAGCAAACTATCATATGACTCCCTACCAGCCTGATATATTTCAATTTAAACGTAACTTAATAATTGCAGTACCAATTAGTTAAAATGTAAGGAGGAAAAAACATTGGATGGAGACATCTTAATTTAAATATAATCCATTAAGTAAAAACTGCTATTCTAATTAGTGATAATGTAGCACAATTAGGAAATAAAATTTGATTGGTACATTGGAATTTAAACTTAATTAGTAACTGCTATTCTAATTAGTAAATGCAATACGTTTTATGCAGTGTTTTGTCAGGGACAAGTGCATGTACAGTAAAGAAGATGGTGAAGAAAGAGGCGAGTAGTGCAGAGCAGAGGAATTCAGCCAACGTCAAGCCCAGCTTTCTACATCCGAACCAGCACTGATCTTACAGCTGGAGAGGTTCAGTCTCACTTGAAAATCTTGACATGAAGGACAATTTGCTGTCACCTTTGGGCAAACTCTTCCCTTGGTTAATTACTTCCAGTGCCCAGATAGAGTGCTTCAGTTTGACACCTACAGTTTTCTGCTTCCAGATCCGGACCAGCAAATTTTGATAAACCAGGGAAAATAATCGTGGAAGTCATCTCAATTGGAGTAGTCAGTATTTTGAATGAGGAAAATCCAAACCTGTCCTAGACACAAAGGCACTAAAACTACCTCGGGTTTGCAGTCTTATGAAGGGGAGGAAATTGAAGGAAGGAGCTTAAGACCTAGCTGGATCAATACCCTTCTCAAAAAAGATATTACAGATATCACAACATTTCTTTTAGCAGGAGAAAGGAGGAGGAAAAAAAAAAAAAAAGGCATTGGCTGTTGTTTTTGTTGAACTGACCATAATAATTTCATCATCTCTTTCCTGGAAAAAGAGTGCATTTAAATCCCGTATGTACATATATTTAGCGTCACTTTCCATTGTATTACTTGGTATTTCTTGATACTGAATTCTGCCTGCTATTTTATCAGCCAATCACTTAGCTTCTTCAACACTTCACTGGCAATTTTAGTTTTCTGTTTCTGGAGTAGCATATAACTATCAAAGAATTGTGTTGATTCCTAATCACCCCTTTCCCACTCTCTATTTATTATTTTTTTTACTTTATAAAGGTTTAGCATTTATCTTTCCAGAATTTGGGCATGTCTTTTTGTGTGTGTACATGTGCATTATAAGATCATTTCTATCTTTCCTTAGTGGCTCCTTTTACTACACTGTTTGACATCAATCCTTGTAATTTATTTTTTTTTTCTGATGGACAATACACATTTACTCTGAGCTTCAACTTGAAGCATTTACACTATTATCCAATAATTTGACCCTTTCACCTGCTCCTTTTAGGTATTTGTTCCTGCTTGGTGTGCCTAGATGACTAGAGAGTAGGCTTTTTCTTTCTTCTTTTTTAATTCCCCCTTTGGATATTAAAAATGAAGCAGCACATTTTCCTGGATGCAAAAGTGGAGAAACAAAACAGTGGCATGCATCCACCATGGGCAGTGAGGATGTTTTCATCACACAGTGTTTTCACAAACAGGTTACACAAATATCAATCAGGAATTTTATCAGGATGACTGGGTTGGCTTTGAGGCGAGGATAGGGACTAGTTAACCAGAAATGGTTCCCTGCAATGCTGTTTTTCTGCAACTTTACAAAATATATGAGGGTAATAAACACCAGGGAGAAAGAAAAGTCTCTCAAGCTGAGGGCTAAGGCTGTTACAAGAACAAATGTATTTAACCAACTCATGAATAAATTAAGGCTGGCAGTTAGAAGATGGCTCGTATTTGCCAATGACAGGTTTCCAGCCAGAAGAGTAGGTGAGGAAAGCGTTAGCTAGTTTTAATAGGGGTATTCCTAAATCTATGGGAAAGATTACACAACTTGCTTTGTATGACAGCAAGGACTCAATTTGCTAGCTGAGAAAGATCTTTCCTAGGGTATTTTTGTGCCCTTTCCTGATGGATTAGAGGCTCCTCCCCTACAAAAACCTTTTGTGCTTGCTACCCAGCTTGAAAGGTGATTCAAGATCTAATTCCATTTTGGCAGTGACTTTGGCAGCATAGTTCACTGCTATGAGGAAAAAAAAAAAAAAAAAGGCTACCTTTTTTTGTACCGAATCTGCCACTCGCTAATTTAATTTGATGTTCCTGGCTACTGAGTTACAGGAACAATTGATTTCTCCCTCTCAACCAAACTTACATTTCCACAAATTTCCCCTGCATGTCCTCCCAGGTGCCTCTTTTTCCACACAAAAGAGCCTTAGGCCATTTAATCACCCCTTATAGAAAACCATTCCATGCTACTGATGATCCTTATTGCCTTGCTTTGGATGTTGCCCAGCTCTGCTAGATCATTTCTGAGCTAGACAAACTGGAATTGCATGCAGCGCTCAAGATGTTAAAACACCACGCATTTAAACAGCAGCCTGGGGGTGTTTTCTGTTCTCTTTCCCTAATAATTTTTAGCATAACTACTAACAAGGACCGAGCAGATGTTGAAGCTCCAAGACCGCTTTCCTTACTGGCAGCAGTCACTTTAAAGCCCATAAGTACACGTGTAAAGGTTTGAAGGTTTTTTAAGCCCATGCAGGGCTGTTTCCAATATGTTTTTCACATTTTGCAGACAAAAAATGGCTTTGAGTCACCCTAATTAGCAAAGTGTCATCTGCAGCTCATATTTCCCTGCCTAATACATACCAGAAGCCACTCATAGCCAGCCAGCCACATCCTCCCAGTGCTTCAGATGTCTTATCAACTTGGATTCAGGTTATTTCCCTATTGCAATACCCTCTCAGGTTTCCATTTAAGAAATCACTTAAGCATCTGCTTAATACCATTCTTGTTAGCTAAATATTTAAGTACAAAGCTACCATTACACACCTAGCAAATCCTTTTATCTTCAGTAGGATTCCAGCTTTTGCTTTATTTTAACTATAAACTTCAGTATTTTGCGAAGTGGACATGCCTTCTTGAACAAAGGTTTTATTGAATGAATTAGCTGAACCAACCCAGATTTCCTAATTCTTAGGCTTTCACCTACTGGAAATAGGTTGTGCGTGGGTGCATAGCTTAAGAAATGAACAGATGTTGAAATTGCCCGGAGTTATTTTATCCCAGCAAGTGCAAACGCCGCCTTATTTGTCCTAAGCCTTCTCAAGATCTGAGTGCCTCAGCCAAGTCAAACTTCACTAAACAAGAGATGCAGACTGAGGGGAGGTCTTGAAGACAAAGGCAGTAACAGCAGACCATGAGGCACACCCATTGCCCTTACCAAGTTTGAATCAAGATTAAAAAAACCCCAAAACATCGGCCTCTCTTGAAAAAGCTTCTCTGACCTTGGCTTAATGCCACAGGAGCCCCTTGAGGTCCGTGTGCATCAGATTAACTGCACTTGAGGTTTTAAAAAAAGGAATTACTGAGCTTTAGATTTTCTCTGATAAGTCGGTATTAAAGTTCAAACGCTGCCCTGCAGTTGTGCCTGCCTTTTGGTTGGGAGAAGCAAGAGCCACATCATCTGACACTTTGTGTTTTATGGAGGAAGAATTTCTTCCTGGTCACATTTCACTGCCCAAGATGTGGAAAACTGCATTCTGCTTTGGGACTTGCTGTAGCAGGGAGGAAGGAGAAGACCTTCCTGCAGGATTTCCACGCACTGGTACCATGGTACAACAGGATAGGCATAGAGAGCACAAAAACCTTACGAAGGAGGAAGATGTTGCTGTGATCACCAGCTAGCGGCTTGCACTGGGCTACACAGATGTATATTTGAACAGCTATTGACCTGTCTTACCAGTTTTGCACAGTGACTTCACTTCCAAAAAACTCTCCAAACTCTTTTGTTACTGTGTGTTTTTCACAGCCTCTAGTATACCAGAGTTTGAGTCCCTGACCTTAGCTCTTAAGTAAAATTCACAATCCAATGACCTAATTGTCAACAGGTCCATGTCAAACTGGTAAAACTTTTCTGCAAACTGCCTGGTAAAGCAGTGACACAGGTAAGTGGGGGTAAGAGACTTACTTTGAGTTATATTGTGAATTAATGTTTGAGGGAAGAACATTACCTGCCTGTTCTGGGCTATACAAGTTGTATTTTTCCTACATCTGCATGAGTCAAAATTACAGCTTGTCTCATACAATGGACATGAAGTCAGTAGAGTGTTCACAGTGAAGGGTTTGTACCATCAGGAACTAGTGGATAAGAAATGTTTGTTCCTAGAAAGTGATGGTCACGTCCTCTAAATGCCCTTTGCTGTGATGTATTTTGATTAAGCATCCTGAAGAGCCCCCTGATGAAGAGTCAGCCCGCTCTATGCCACGCTAAACACTGCAAGAACATCTCCGCTAATTTCAGCTGTCAAAAAATTAACTACCTAGTCACAGCAGTCACCCAGGTACGCTGCGCTCGTGGGAGATTCAGGGCTCAGGCAGACTTCATTGCCCTCCAGAGCTACCTGCCTCTGTGCAGGAGAGGGTGATTCATCCTATCCCAAAATAGGCACATATCACAGAGATTTGCATCACGCTCTGGTAATGCTCTTCTCCTCAGCTCTTGATGACTCTCAAGGGAGTCCAAATACCCAGCACTGACCAACCCCAGGGCCAGATGGCTAAAATAATTTAAGATAAATCCCACGCAATGAGCTTTTTTCCTACCCCAAGCAGCCAGACATCTAAATTGGGCAGATCTTCGGAAGAAAGCTTTGAAGCTGTCAGGTCTGCTCCTCTGTGCAAGACAAATGCCATCCTTACTTACAGACAGGGCTTGCAAGTAATTGCATTTCAGACAAGATTTTCTATCCTTGTCCCTGCCAAGCCGTGGGGGGGATGTTCTCATTTCAACATATGACAGAGCCTGGCTTTGGCATGTTCTGTGTGAAGTATATTTGACATTTTAATTGATGTCATTTGTTAATTAAGGAGGATAAATGATGACAGGGAGAGGGGAGGAGTATTATAAAGAATGAATAATAACCTTGTTCAAAAAGCAGGTAATGAGATACAGAGTTAAAAATATGTAAGAACTCACAAAAGCGTCTAAATGTTTTTCAGAAATCAGGGGCTGCCTGTCTTATCCTTATCATGGAAACACCAGGGAGCAAAATTCATCAGCCACTTACAACATGTGCTCTTTACTCAAGGATTTTCTAGCAGAAAAGGCCACACATCCCTGGGTTAACCAACAGCCGGTCTCCTGCCCCAGTGTGGATTAGCGCTCAGCCTTCCCTTTCTCTTTGCTTGCTGTTACCACAGCTACCACCAAGGCAGAGGACATGACCACGCCATCGCCAGGCTGAGCCTGCCTAGATGGGACTGGACCCCGGCTTTGCAAGGGGAGATGAGATGGGGCAGGACCCCAGCTTTGCAAGGGGAGAGGCCAGGCAGTGGTGAGGTGGAGGAAGAAGAAAGCAGAGCCAGTGGCATGATGCTCAACACTGATCTCCCTTTCAGATACACCAGCAGCTGTGTTTGGGGCTTGTTTTCACTAAATGCTGTCTATGTGCTATGCAAAGCCCCTTAATGGAGAAGAACAGAGCAACGTCTGTTCGCCAGGACGGTGGCTCTGCAGAAAAGCAGATCCCGAAAAGCCTCGGGTCTAGCTCCTTTCCGTGCAGATGCACATTTATGCAGAGATGGAAGGAGAGACCAAGCAGAGGCGGGAGATGAAAGGAAAGCGATTTGCACCACCTGACATGCAAACGTGGGGAGAAAGGCTGTCACATCCAAGTTTCCACTGCCAGTCCCTCCGAACTAGGAGCTGCCCAAGCTTGGCAAGGCGCACCGACCAGGGCTTTCAACACCTGTCAAGGGGCAGGCTGTCCTTTCTTTACAGCTTCATCTAGACTTTTCTGCCCAGTTTGAAATGGCACTTCTGACACTCCCTCTTTCTTTCACAGGGCCAGGCTTAAGATGTTCGCATTGCCATATTGCATTGCCTGGGCTCACCTCCATCTTTCTGATCTCACCCTGTCCTGCTCCTCTGTACACCCCAGGAGAAGCACCAATACCTATGTCCACATCTGTGTGGAGTACCTATTTGGTACAAGCTAGAAAAGCCACACAGGTATGGGAGTTATTTGCTATGGTCTATAATGAGTATGTGATGTATGTCTCCCAGGATGGAAGGTGAGATAGCGTACAGAGGGTCTCCACATCTGGGAGAAGCTGCATTTTTAGAATAACCAGCAGAGCACAAGTCCTTTTCTGGCTCTTCTAGGGAGTCTAGGTAACACCTTCAGCACGTGTGCTGCCTTCCCCTGCCCTGTTTCCCTTAGTAGGGGTGGGGGAAGGCAACAGCGAGCATCACTTGCAACCCTGTCTGGGCTCTAAGATGAGCAGCAGCGCTGGGGCAGCGGCAGGGGTTTCCACACACAAGTAAACTGCAAAATTGCTAGAAAAGTTCATTTTCAACTTCCATTTAAAACGTTCTGTGAAAAGTTTGGGGGAGGTGATTAATCCCAGCTCCAGATTGGTGCAGGCTGACTGTTTGTGGGGTTTCTCTATTTGTTTTAGGTTGTTTACTCAAAGAATTCATTTGTTTACCTTGTTGTTTTCCACTCCCTGCATCTGTTCGTTTGTTTAACTATGAGCCTCCTCGTTTTCCACTTCTGTTTCCTCTCATTACAGTGGAGCATCTGCTTAGTACTTATAAAAAATAAATAAATCACAAATAATCTTATACTATGGAGCAGAAAGTTTTATAAAGTATATGTGAAAAAAATATTATCGTCTGCATAATCCCTTTTATTATTACTATTTGCTTAGGTTCCAGTTTGACAACAATTCTGGATGCCCTTGACAAACTTATTTGTGGAAAAAAAGCAGGGATGATGACCTAAAAGAATACCAAAGTGACAATCTGCCCTGAAAATCCAGGAAACAAAACTGTCATCTTTCCCTCCATTCTGCAAGTCATTTCAAAACCAGTCTTGAGATGGGAATAACCTACAAAAGTTTAGGATCTTCCCTTCTAGCCAGAAATCCCAAGTCAGGATGATTCTGGCTATCTGTGACCTGACTTCAACCTCTGCAGAAAGCTCAGATGGGCACATTTGTGCAGCGCTCATGGGAAATACAGCATCAGTATCACCTCCACCAGCTCACTCTCCTTGCCAAAACTCTCCTCTCTTCCCTTCTTTTTTGACCAGCAGCTGTTGGGCACTCTCAGAGTCCGTGCCCAGCAGGAATTGAGCTGGAGAGAGCATCCCTGCACCCCTCTGCCTCCCCACCTGCACAGCAACCACTGCTCACAGTGATTATTTGCGCTGAGGAATCTTGTCTAAGTAACATTTAGAAGAAATTGTCTTGTTGATTAGAAGAAACATGCAATATCTGGGGAAAAGATATCAAGAGCGCATAAGGGGGTGAACACAAGACTGAATGTCCTCTTGCTGACTAACAGCTGCAGGCAAGAGCAATTCATTAATGTAATCAAATCACACCAAGTTTCGTGATAACATCGGGGAGTTTTGCATGAGTGATTAAACTGAGCAGTAAGTCAGCTTCTCCAGCAACTGTCTGACTTGCCTCCAGGTCCAAGTTTAGGCCTAAGAGGTGATACTATTGCCAGCAATCCATCACAACTGACTCTCTATCGCACCCTCAAGCTTATCTATTTTATTCTGCATCCACTGCTTTCAAGGAGATTTGAACAGCCACTCATTAGAGATCTCCCCAAGCAGAAGTGTAGGGGATGAGTTACTATTGGTATTCTAAAGTAATAAAAATATAATCAATTTTCCCCTTAGGATACGGTCACAGACTGCACTAAGTTCTTATTTATTAGTGGCATAGTTAATGGTACGAATTTGGAAAAAATGCCTCTGCCCTAAGCTGCAGCCTCTGAGGCTCAGGGTGGCGGGGCCTCAGCAGGGCACACATCTCCATGGCTCACCTCTCCTGGCCCTTTGTGTGAGCACGAACACAGCCTGGCTTGTACTGCTGCATGCCTGTTCCTAGCAACTTCTGCACATTGCACCACATTCCCGTTGGCTCCACCAAGGCCTCAACACAGCTTTTCACACCAGCACAAGGCATTGTTGGGCAAGAATGAAGAGGGAGCCCTCAGCACTGCATCTTCATGTGCTTTTTTGCACCAAGGGGGACAACTTCAGCCCATTAGTCGGCAGCAGCCTGGAGAAGCACAAGCTACCTTTCACTGTCTCTCCTCAGTGTGATTGCCATCTGATAGATCTTAATAAAAACAAACCCAAAAATCCAGCCGCACAGCAACACTGCTCGGAGACAATATGTCCAGAATGCTCAGAAACTGAACTGCCTGTGTACAAGCATTCAAAGACAGAGCATCTGAGTTGAGTTGTAGAATGGACCAGTGCCTTGTGAATAAAAATAAATAGCAGTGGATCCTCTGTGCCTGTTCCTGCCTGCTTACTCAGACATTTTTTTCTCCTCTCAGCAGACATAAGACAGGGAACAGTTTCTACAACACAAGATAATACTTGCAACATAAAAGTACTGTTCCTCTAATTAGCAGAGATATTCACGGCAATGAATAGAGGAAATTTTTTTCCCCCTGCCCTATTCTGCTGCAAAGATATGATATCATTTAGAACATCACTTAATTAAATACTAGAAATGAGGACACTTTGGAATTGAATAATTCTTTTCTCCAACAATTCTTTCTAGTGTTCAAATATTGGTCAGAAAAAAATCTAGCCTTGTCACAGTCATCTGGTACTTAATTGGTTTTTTATTTAGTTCAGTATTAAAGCATGATCTTTGAGGAAAAAATTCATTCATTGCTCTCCAGCATGGACAGCTCGCAATGACTAATTGTGTGGAAAGAAAGAAAACAACCCCAAGTCTTTGTAAAGCCCCACATCTGATCTTGGTATCATCTGTCATCCTTTAAAAAACTCTAGCTGACACAGGAGGTACATCTTTTCTATGTTAGCACTGAAAAGCAAACTGAAAGTAAGATTTTCAAAGGTGCTTACTTCTTGCTGCTCTCTCTTGATTCCCACTGAAACCACTAGTAAAAATCTTTACTCCCTTCCCAGAGACCAGAGTATGCCAAGCATATCCAAGCACCCACATACATTAAAAAAAAGTTAAAAATCAATAAATGCTTGGTTTTGTCATCTCAATTGTGCCAGGTGAATGATGCAGAAACCCAAAGGCCATTTTGACCAGCCCAATCCATGGAGTACTCCTCCCTTCAAGTTGCTTCTTTAGCCCACAGCACAGCTCTTTTTATGGTGCTGTTTGCTCAGGAAGGAGAGAAGATCCTGCTGGTGCCTTTTTCTCCTTTCAGCTTTTCTCCAATTTAGACAGCTATGAAAGAGGACAACTAGGATTCCCCAAGGAGTGGTGGGATAGCTTTGGCCAGCCACAGTGCACAGGGCAGCACCAACTTCCATGCCAGGGGCTCAACAGAACTACCAGGGCTGAGCTGGGCGACTGCTGCAAGTCAACTGCAGGACTTGACTCCCCATCCCTGGAGACATTCAAGGCCAGGCTTGATGAGGCTCTGAGCAACCTGATCTAGTAGAAGATGTCCCTGCTGACCGCAGGGGGGTTGGACTAGATGACCTTTAAAGGTCCCTCCCAACCCAACACATTCTTTTAGGGGTTGGCCCAGGGTGCCATAATTGCCTTATTTTTTTTTTTTTCCTAAGACAGCAGTCATTGGCATGAGCCAGATCTGTTGAAAACTGATAGCAAGAATTGTATTAACACCAGGAACAGAGGGCTTAACACATGCCTGGTGCATTAGGAAGACAGGAAGAAAGGGGTAAAGGACAAACTATCTCAGGCATCTCAGCAAGGTGAGAACTTGATTTCAGAGAGTGGCTGCTGTCTCCATCCTCCCCTTGCAACTGTCTTGCACAAATCTGGTACAGGGTTGCTGGTCCCCATCCCTGCTCCTGCATCAGTGATGCCCTGCAAGCAAGGATGATTGAAGGCAAGTCACACACATGAGACTGTCTTAGCTGGAAAAAGTACTGATAGCACACACCCCTACTAATGTGCTTTTAGGAGAACGGTATGGCTTTGGCCAAGTGCTAAAGCCAGGTTAGCAAAGACAAGGCAAGTCATGATTTCTGCACATCAGTAGATCATTATGTCTCTTAAAAACTACAGGCTATCTTATTTTACTCAACTGGTCATCATACAGTAACTAGCATGCTCTAGGGATGTCAATTTTCCTAGTGAGGGGAAGGAAGAGGGAGAGCAGGGCACAAACAAACTCTGCAGAATCAGTGGAGAGTTAACACACAAGGTGATCGCAGACTCTTCATTAGCACCAAACAAGAGCAGTTTTGAAACACATGAAACACTTTGGGCTTTTTGCTGCACCATCTGTTTTGTCCGGCTAAATTCTCATATTAATCATCTTTACTCCTTGTGAATAATTCCCTTAGGGAAAATCTACAGAGCATGTTTAAATCTATTAAAACTATCACAGTTTATTAAGAGTCTGTACCCAGTGTCTTCAGCCTTACAAACCTGATGATGGGGAGAGAAAAACAGTAGTAATTGCAGAAGTGCATTCTCTCATCTCTATACCCCCCACTGTTATGCGTGGCAGTAATGGGTATTGGTGTCACAGCAATGGGTATTGGTGTCACAGTGACATCTCATGCATGTCCACTGCAGTGTGCAGTGTCCCTGTGCCATCACATCATGTTTCTCCAGAGAGCTTGTGTCAAAAGATTAAGATGAGATGAAGATGTGGCTACAGTTTAAGGAGGACAAGGATATAAGTGCGAGAAGAACAGTGTTCATGAAAGCTCTCAGCCGCTCTCCCATTAGCTATAGTACATAGCCTGTTCCTAATTTTTAACATAGGAAGATTTACCCAGCAGCCTAGGTAAGTGTCAGCCACTTGGTCAGTTCCAGACCACATCTCCCAAGACAGCAAAAAAGACTTTTTGCCTTCATTAGCCTGTGTAGGTACAAAGAAGGAGGCAGAGAAGGCGGCTGGCACCACAAGGAGCCAGGGAGAACCTGATAAACCACATGGTAGAAGAGCTTTTTATTCCAGGAGTTTAAGATGTTAATCTTGGACAGCAGCATAACAAAATGGTGAAACTGTTTCCATCAAGTTCACGTTGGTCCTTCAGCTGCACAAAAAGACAGTGAGTTTTTAATGACAGAACAACTCATTTTTCTGGTCTGAATTATCACACTCTGTCTCAGCCTTGTCACTTATATAAGAAATGCCAAAATATTTTTCTTAATTAGTAATAGAGCTTAATTAATGCATATAAACTATGCATAGCGCGTAATTAATGCACTGTCAAGCCATGGCCAAAGACTGAATGAGACTACAAAATCCAAGCCAGGGCTTCGACTGCGGTTCACTAAGCAAGCAGCTTCTGCGCTGAAGTTAGCACCACTGCCAGTGCTTTGTTTATACCCCGTCACTTAAGCGTATCAAACCCACACAAGATGTCAGAAGAGGAGCTGTGACAGCCCATCAGTCACACCTGTAACACAAACCCACCTTACGGGGACATCCACTGCTGCACCAGACCCTGGGCTGGGGCAAGGGCCCTTTCTACTCATTTTGCTCCAAGGCGGGTAATTTCTGTGGGTTGTAATGTCTCAACCCACCTGGTTTTGTCCACCATGGACCACAGCCCAGAGCTGTTTCATCTCACACACAAGTTATCAGAGCTTGGATGGCACGGGACGGAGGCATAGGAAAGTTGAGCACAGACAGGTTTTTCCATCCAATATCAGAGACAACTACCCCTGCAAAACTCCTATTGCAAGTTTAATGCTCCATCCAGGCAACAGCTTTACTCTGGACTGGCTAGTGACTCCCCACTGAATAAGTTTACTTCTCCTCAAGGGGGTTGCCAGTCTAACTCAGCTCATGTGCCTGCACTGCCAAAAAACCACTGAAGCGTAAACAGGCCATCTAGGGTATTCAGAAATCCATTCTTGGGTAATTGGTTTCCATAATGACTCACACACACAAACACAAAATATGGGAAAGTTTCCCCCTCACATTTACTCAAACTACATACAGCTTTTCACCTGTGATGTATAATAAAACACTCTTTCTTTTATTTTCTCTCCCCTCCCA
>VXBO01004830.1:0-10945 GCA_013400135.1 Rhinoptilus africanus
ACCGGAGCCGTTCAGGGGGCCGGGACCGGAGCGCTCCCGTCTTCCCGCGCGTTTTTCCGGAATCCTGTAATTTTTCTTGGGAAGTTTGTCGTAACGCTCCTCTTCGGGGAGGAAGGAGCTGTGCGTCTTTCCCCTCCCTCCCTTCTCCCTCGGCTTTGCGGCGGCAGCACCGAGAGCTGACGCTGCCAGGGCTCCTGCCTGCTCCGGGGCTCCTTCAGCAGGATGAGGAAAAACTCCATCTTCTAAAGTTTTTTAAAGAAAATCAAAACCCCAGAACTTTAAAAATGAAGTCCAAGCATGTAATAAAGAAAGGGAGGACAACACAGTCTAATCTAAGCAAATTTACTGTTATTATCTTTGCACCTGGGGCATAGCCGTATTATCCAAGATGAGCATCTCGCGTAGAATTTAAGGGTCTCTTTGTGATGTACGCGCTTACTTCCCGTAGCACGGCAGTGCTTTCTTGCACCCCCAAGCTGCTTGTTGTCTCCTTTTTAGCCTAAACACACTAAAAACTCTGTTTCTACCTTCCAGGCCACAAAAAGCAAGCCCGCAGAGGAGGGCGATGCTCCTCCCCCCAAGAGAGCCCCCATCTTTTACGGCAGTTTGGAAGAGAAGGAAAGGGAGCGTCTGGCAAAAGGAGAATCGGGGCTGCTGGGGAAAGAGGGGATGAAAGCTGCGATCGAGGCTGGCAACATCAACATAAGCAGCGGTGAGAATGTTTAACCACCTCTTCTTCTGTCTCGCTCTGGAACGTGATGCTTTCAAAAGTCTCTGACCAACTTTGAGGGTGATTTAAAGTAAAAAACATGATGCTGTTGCCTGGACTGCTGTCCCTTTGTTTGGATCTTCTCGGTGGCGAGGGACCTCTCATCCGGTTGATGTTTTCAATGTGATGGTTTTGGTTTTTTGTTCAGGTGAGGTCTTTGATCTCGAAGACCACATGAGCGAGCGGCAGGCGGAAGTGCTGGCTGAGTTTGAGCGCAGGAAGAGAGCCCGGCAGATCAACGTGTCCACCGATGACTCTGAAGTGAAAGCCTGTTTGCGAGCGCTCGGGGAGCCCATCACGCTCTTCGGAGAAGGTCCTGCAGAGAGGAGGGAGAGGTGCTGTGTCTGCCCTGAGTGTTGCAAACAGGGAACTTTCAGTTTATCAAATGCCTGACACTTTCCTTGTAGCTGGGGTGTGACGTGTGCCGGCAGTCAGTCACGCTTTGCTAGAGGGCAGCAAGAACACTGAGGAAGAAAGAACGGCAGAGTGATTATTTGTCGCATTAGCTGAGAATTCACTCAGCGAATGTGACTTTATGTGTTTCTTTCTAGATTAAGAAATATCCTTTCGGTGGTTGGCACAGATGCGTTAAAAAAGACCAGGAAAGATGACGACAGGTCTAAAAAATCCAAAGAAGAGGTAATGCTCTCTCTTGTTCTCTCAGTGCTGAGGGAGATGGGTATAATGCCCTTTGAGATGCCTTATTTTGATGATCCATGTCCAGGACTCTTGGTTTTGGTTGGTCTGTGGATTCCCACGGCATCCCTCCATGCTCTGTATTGCCCATTTTAGCAAAACTGTGGCCATGTGTTAACTACATCAGGAGCGTTGTGTCTGGCAGGCCAAATCCCGTGCTGTGTACAGCACGTAGAACAGGAGATTTGATGTTTGGACTGTTACTTAGTATAGTGAGTCCCTTATTGTTGATTGTCTTTGTACTCAGGAATAATTAAAAAAAAAACGTTCCTGCTACTGCATCTGTTTCTTTGATGCAGAAAGAAAGAAGCCTTTGATGCTTCTTTCTTTCTGCTTCTCCTTTCTCTCTTCTGAGTCCATTTTTTCCTTATTTTTGGGGCTTGCTGTAAGAAATAGGGACAATTTCTGCAGCTTTCTTTTTACTGGATGATGTGTAGAGAAGGAGGGGGTATAATCATCACGTCGTTAGGTAAAATGAGCTGGTGTTCAATGGGAATATTCTTGAGTGAAATGGCTACATGACAGGATCTGGTCTGTAGGGCAAAGAGTTTGACTTGTCTCTCTCAATTCCTTTTTCTGGGGGTTATAGTTATGCAAAATACCCTTAAAAAGAGGCCGTAACAGAGCAAGATTTAAGAGCCGGTGCTGTGGTGGCACCTGCGTACTGAGAGGAGGTCACCTTAGGTAACCGAATGGAAGAGCAGGATCACATTCGCTTTATCTTTGGTTTTGTTCTTCTTCTTACAGTATCAGCAAACCTGGTACCACGAAGGACCGCGCAGTCTGAAAACAGCGCGGCTGTGGCTCGCTAACTACTCCCTGCCCAGGTGAGAGAAAACAGCGGAAAGGAAGGAGGGAGAGACAACCATTTGTAAAATCGAGCTGCTAATCCCACTGGGGATCGTGCAGGAAACTTGAGATCAAAGGAATGGGGAACATACACAGCTCAGAGCTTGAGTTCTCAGTGACTGACTGCAGCATTATCCCAGTTTGGAGGAAGAAGGGGGAAAGGCCTGTTTCCAGCAGCAGGGCAGGGAAAACACGGGGACATGTTACTCCATCTTTCCTCTTCACAGGGCAGCGAAGAGGCTAGAAGAAGCCCGGCTACTCAAAGAGATTCCAGAGGCAACCAGGACATCGCAGAAACAGGAGCTACACAAATCCCTGCGAGTAGGTTTGGCAGCTGCTCAGCTGCTGTGTTTAAAACTGCTGATTTCCAAAGGGATTGATGAGAAGGAGAGCAGCTGCCCGGAGGTGGTGTCCAGATGCACGTCGTTTTTCTGAACGGTCGTCTGTTGGGAGGCTCTGTTTTTCCTTTTTCCCTGTGATATGCATAAAGCACGTTCTACCTCTTTCTTCAGTGATTCAGAGATGTACTTACTTCAGTTGTCCCCTTGTGCGGCAGAGGGATGAAGAGACATCCCTGCATTGCCTCGCCGCTTGCCTGCGAAGCTGAAGGAATTTGTTCCTGGCTTTGTCACAGGTTTAGCTGGCGGGGAAGGGATTGCTCCCTTTCCTCTTCTGGGAAATGGTCACTAGTGCTAAACCCAAGGGAAATAAGAACCAACACAGTAATGCAAACCGTGTTTGAGGTGACTCTGAGACGCCCCTTTTGAGCACGTTAAGTCTGATTCCCAGCTTAGCGGAGCAGAGAGGCTCAAGCACAGCATGCTGCCACTCTCATCCTGCTTACACCCCGGGCCATTAACTGCCAGGGGATTGGCTTCTCCCTGGAGCGCACCACGCTGCCTGCCCAGGTCTGTCTGGTTGGATTCATTGGATGAGTTGCAGAAAGAGGCCAAAACTACAGTAACTTCTCTGTCAAAACTGTAGTTTCAAAGCAGGCCTGTGGGGTTATTGGTGGCAGGTACCACGGGTGGCACAGTGAGACCTCAGCTGTGCCCCAGGGCCGTGCCAGCTTGCATTGGGTGGCCCTCCTGCTGGGAGCTGGAGTGGCCCTGAGGCACCATCCTCCCTTTGAAGGTGACTTTGAAAGGCCTCTGCTGCCTCCTGTCTTTGGCCAGGGCTTTCCCCAGGTCCTTCGTATTTCGCTCATTTATCGTTTTCTTTGGTTTCCAGTCCTTGAATAACTTCTGCAGTCAGATTGGGGATGATCGCCCACTGTCCTACTGCCACTTCAGCCCCAATTCCAAACTCCTCGCTACGGCCTGTTGGTAAGTTGTCTTTTACAGCTCTTGCTGCGGGGGCTGGGACAGCACAGCAGGTGTGAAGGCGAAGGATATTATTAGAGGCCTGTGAATTGTAAGAATTCAGAAATAATTTTTCTTCCTGCTCTGAACTCTCTTCATCCCGTTTTAGAGCTTAGCAGAGGTTTGAATCTGAGCCCGTTAGTCCCTGTGGTTGGTTCCCCAAAATGTGTTGGTATTTCAGCCGTTGCAGAACCCCCCAGGGTGGTTTTGCAGCTCTGTGTTTGAGCTCTTTGATGTTCCTGTCTACACTGACACCTATTTCTTGTCTTCAACAGGAGCGGGTTGTGCAAGCTCTGGTCTGTGCCCGACTGCAACCTCGTCCACACCTTACGAGGTAGAGAACGACTTTCACTGAGGCTCTTTGCTTCGTTCTTTTCGTCCCCTCTGGGTTGAGTTCCCGTATCTGAATTACTTTGTGACTCAAAATATACTGTTCTTTGGGCACATTTTATTCTAACGAGAGCATCGCTCAGGCTTGCAGAGCACGGGCACACGTCTCATAATCAAGAGGAGGTCCCGGCCTTTCTCTTACAGCCAAGACCCGAGTTTGTTGTTTCTGTTTCCGAATGAGCTTGTTTTGTTTTGTTTCAAAACTGGGTTTGAGTTATTCAGAGCCAAATATCAGCATTTTTGTCCAGGCCACAGTGAGGTTCTTTGAACAGCGGTCACAACTTCAACTAAATACAAATGTGAGAACTAATCTCTTGATTCATATGTTGAATTTTCACTACATTTTGAGGGTTATAAACCTTGGCAGCAGCAGGCGCTGCTGCACGTGCAGTTTAGCTGTTTGCAGGACGGGTATGTCTGGTAGTTACAACGCAATTTACCCAACGTGGGGGGACACAGTGAAAGCGTTCAATGGTACCTGATTAATTAGTAAGAAATAAATGCTGTTTTTCTGAAGAACTGGCCTAGATCACGTGGCAGACTATGAATTTTGATTTTCCTTTCTCTTAAGGACACAACACCAACGTAGGAGCGATAGTCTTCCATCCCAAAGCCACCATCTCCCTCGACAAGAAGGATGTTAACCTGGCCTCCTGTGCGGCTGATGGGTCTGTCAAACTCTGGAGCCTTGAAAGGTCAGACGATACCAGACATGCACAGCTGCAGCATTGTTGGTTTGGGGTTTCTTTTGTGTTCTTAAACACTGAACGTTTACCATCCTCCTGCAAATAGAACCTTTTCTTGTAGCTATAGCAGTGCAGTTCCTGGTTTCAGTATGTGCCACCTTCAGTAGGAAAAGAGATCACCCTGATTAGGGGAATCATAGAATCGCTGAGGTTGGAAGGGACGTTTAAGATCATCAAGTCCAACCATTAACCCCCCCCGACAAAAACCCCTTCTAAACCATGTCCCTCAGTACCACATCGACCCTTTTCTTAAACACCTCCANGTGCGGGGAAATCATCTGAAAATAATCAAGTCGGAATTGCTGCTGGGCATTGTTAAACTGCTTTGGGTGATGGATGGAAAATTTGGAGATCATTTTGTTCTAACCTTTTATTTAGGAGAAAATTTCCCCTCTTGGATATTAAGAAATGAATTTCTGAGTTGCTGGGAAGCACCAGTGTTCAGGGAGGGACTAACCAAATATATACATGACCACGTACAGTGTCCTTCATCCAGTAATAAAACCAAGTGGCTCTGTCCTTGCACAGTGTAGTTTTGGAAGATGCACAGCAACTGTCTCGAGTCTGTGAAGAAGAGGACGGTGCAGATGCCGAGCCCCGGCACTGGCTGTGTTTGAAAAGCGAGGCCCTGCCGTGCGCCGCAGGAGGAGGCAGGCAGCTCTCAGCTCCTCGGTTGTTTATCCCTAGCTGAAAGCCACCATGTCTAATTGCAGAAACGTACCTGTGCGAAGGGACACGTTATTAGTCTCGTGTGATCGTGTCTCTTTAATTGGTCTGTTGAAAAGAAACCCTAAATGCGGTTCAGGCCTTCTGCTGAAGGCAACTGCTCTGCTGCCCGTAATTCTGGGAGAAGAGATACTCACTCTGTCCTGCCTGCCCTGTGATCCCTCACAACAGCTCCGTTTGCTGTACTTCGGGGTAGTTGCTGTAAAACTCTCCACTGCCCAGGGAGCCCATGTTTTGTTTCCACCGTTAGTACTTTCCAAGTGTTATTAACAAGGGCCTTGTTAATTTTCAGGAAATAATTATCCCAGGAGAACTTGATAACCAACATGAATGTGGATAAAGGGGTTTCAGTTAGAGCTCTAGCTGTGTGAGCAGAAGGCAGAATTCAGAGTCATTACTTAAAACTCTGATTTTCCTGTCCGGCTTGCCTTTAATTAGCAGCTGTCTTGCTGGATTCGTGATGTTTGCGAGGGCCTGGCTAGAGCCAGCCACCTCTGACCAGTGTCCGATGATTTTTGTTTTTCAGTGATGAACCGGTGGCAGATATTGAAGGACACAGCATGAGAGTGGCACGTGTGATGTGGCACCCGTCTGGGAGGTTCCTGGGTACCACCTGGTATGGAGATGGGGTTATTTGCTTTAAGATATTACCATTAGCCGTCTGGCTGGTAGCCCAGTGGCTACCACTGCTTGCCCGCAGATGAGCCCAGTGCAGGCAGGGGTTGGCCGTTCTTGCCAAGGGCTGGGCTGTTGCAATGTAAGTAACAGCAAGTCGTTGGGATTCCTTTCCCTGCCCCTCATGTGAGGCCCTGCTGGTCTCCAGTTGGAAATAAAATGCCCACGGAGTTAGTGAAATATCCCGTTATTCTCCTTGGAGATACATTTAGTTGGACGAATGCTTTGTTTTTACAGCTACGATCACTCGTGGCGCTTGTGGGACTTGGAAGCTCAGGAAGAGATTCTCCATCAGGAGGGACACAGCAAAGGGGTCTATGACATTGCCTTTCACACGGACGGCTCCCTCGCTGGCACTGGGTGAGTTTGCCTTGACTCAGGACTGGATGTGAAACGTGATCAAGGTTTTACTGCTGCCCGATGCCAAGTGCCTGGCGATTTCCGCTGCTGAGGCGGAGCGTGCTCTGGCAGTTGCTCATGGCTGATGCTCGGCTTCTCTCTTCCCAGAGGACTGGATGCTTTTGGCCGGGTGTGGGACTTGCGCACAGGACGCTGTATCATGTTTCTAGAAGGCCACCTGAAGGAGATCTACGGGGTTAACTTCTCCCCAAACGGGTAAGAAAGGGGCTTGCGCGGTTTATGTGGGAGCTCTGAGTGCAAACCCCAGCTCCCAGCGACGCGTCCTTCCTCCGCCCTTCGGCAGATACCACGTGGCAACTGGCAGTGGAGACAACACTTGCAAGGTTTGGGACCTGCGCCAGAGGAAGTGCATCTACACCATTCCTGCCCATCAGAACCTGGTGACCGGGGTGAAATTTGAACGTAAGTGCCTCCTGCCTGATGTTCCTTATCCCCGCCTCTCCTGAGCTGAGGTGGCAGGGGACGGGGCAACTCAAAACCACGTCTTCAGGTCAAGAAGGCCTGTACTGGTTAGAAGAGATTTGTCAGGTTTTTATTTGCAAATCTCACTTTTCCTCTTTTTTCTCTTCCGCTGTCTGCAGCCAATCACGGGAACTTCCTGCTCACAGGCGCTTACGACAACACCGCCAAGATCTGGACTCACCCCGGCTGGTCGCCGTTGAAGACGCTGGCTGGTCACGAGGGAAAGGTGATGGGCCTGGACATCTCCCTGGACGGCCAGCTGATAGCGACCTGCTCCTACGACAGAACCTTCAAGTTGTGGACAGCGGAGTAGCTCGGAGGTGCTGATGGCTTTGAACTAAGACTTGCTTTTTTTCTATTAAAGAAAAAAAAAAGAGGAGGAATGAACTGTTGCAACATGCGTTACGGCAGCTGTCGTCACTGGCTGGGCTTGGGTTGAGGTGGTTCTGATGCATCTGTGTTTGCCGGGCCTTGGTTGGAGGCACATCTCGGGTGATGTTTTCCCACTCTTTAGGCCTTTGTTTTTGTACTGCAGCCACTGCTTTCTGCTGTAATTTGGAGACGATCCATCGGCTCAGGTTTTCTACAGTTTGTTTTAAACATTTGTAGGGAGCCACAAACCACCTTGGGCGTGGCATGTTGTTCACCCTCTGTTAACACCCTTCTTCCCTTCCGTTTTCCAGGAGCCTTTGGTAGGAGTCTGTGGCTTCAAACTTGATTTGTGTTTAAAGAAAGAAAAACTAGTTGGAGTTCGGGGAGCGTGGCAGCCTGCTTCCCCTGCCTGCAGAGGCGGTCTGTGAACGGAGGTCTGTGCCCCCTTTGCATTCGCTCGCAGATGCTGAAGGCCAGGGAAATCTCTTTTCCATGCACCACCTCAGACCGTCTCATGCCGAAGCTCCTTGAGCTGTCCCATGTCCTGGGTGTTTCCAATCCACGGAGGCATCTCCTGGTGAAGCTTCTGCTGCGTCTCACCTGCGATGACAGGAAGGCGGCTGTTCAGTGTAGGATTGTCTTGTTCTCACTTCCACCGTGGAGGGCTTTCTTATTTGTTGTTTATTTTTCAAAATGACGTTTTGCAAGTTGTGTTCTAAAAATGAAAACATGTTTTGAACGTGCACCCTGGGCTCTGGGTCTGACTGAGGAATGGAGAAACGGCAGGTCCTTCACCCCACGCTTTGGGCTCTGCCTGCTGTCATAAAAACCTCCGGAAGAAAAGATGACGGATTGATCCCCCCGTTGCCAGCTGGAGAGCAGCTGTCCGTGTTCCTTGGGAATGCAAACACGGTTTTGCTCTCCACGCTTGCAGCGCGGTTGGAGATCATGTCTTAAAGAAAAACCCCCACACCCACTTACAAGTTACCCCTCCCCTGGCAGTGCGCTGGGGGCTTTCTGCTCCCTTCCAGCAGCACGGAGGCGTGTGAGCAGCAGCTCTCGGTGCTCGCTCGCCCTTCCTGCAGGGAAGACACACCGGGACGAGAGGCCGGGAACTGACAGTAAAATTGTTTAGTTTGGAGAAGAGGAGGCTGAGTGGAGCCCTCATCCCCCTCTACAACTCCCTGAAAGGAGGGGGGAGAGAGATGGGGGCTGAGCTCTTCTCCCTGGGGACAAGGGAGAGGACAAGAGGAAACGGGTTCAAGTTATGTCAGGGCAGGTTTAGATTGGATATCAGGAAACATTTTTTCCCTGAAAGGGTTATTAACCATTGGCACAGGCTGCCCAGGGAGGGGGTGGATTCCCCATCCCTGGAGGTGTTTAAGAAAAGGGTAGATGTGGTACTGAGGGACATGGTTTAGAAGGGGTTTTTATTGGTTGGACTTGATAAAAGGTCCCTTCCAACCTCAGCGATTCTTTGATTGTATTTAATTGCAGCCTCCTCCTGTAGAAGCCTAGATACAGAGCTACGCCTGCCCAGGCTGGTTCTCAAGTGTCTCCTGAAGTGTTGCCTAAAGGGCCAGGACAACTCCCCGCGGAGGTGCTTCTCATCAGATGGCCATTCCATGGGGACAATCCTGGCCCGGCAGTTGTCCAGTGGGCTCCCACGTTTCCAGCTGCCTTAGGATGGAATCTCGGACACCAGTGAATATTCTGCGTTTCCACTCGCATTGTTCCTGGGGTATAAATCCCTCTGCAGGGTTTCTGCCACACCGTGTTCAGCTCCATTCACCTGGAGCAAGGGGAAGGAGGCCGAGCGTTCCCTGACCCGTGTCCTGGCACCCCTCCTGATGCCAGGGGAGCTCTCAGGGACTCACATCCCCTGGCAGGGCAGAGTCTGCCGGAGTTTACTACAGTTAGAACACTGCCACCTCCTCCAGCACCAGGTCAGTGTGGTCACTCAGCCGGAGCACGTGAATTCCTGAGTTAGAACTGGCGCAGAGCAGCGTGGAGCTGTCGCAGACGGCCAGTGAGGCCAGCGGTCCCGATCCCTGGAGGCACAAGGTGGCCAGGCAGGCTGGGGAGGGAAGAGAGAAGTCAGAATCATAAGGTGGGAAGGGCCCTCTGAAGATCCCCCCAGTCCCACCCCCGGCCAGAGCAGGGTCACCCAGAGCAGGGGGCACAGGAACGCCTCCAGGCGGGTTTGGGATGTCTCCAGAGACGGAGACTNCACAGAGTCACCCGGGACACTTGGTGTGCTGAGATGAGACGTGACCTCACCAACCTCCCCCCTCTGGCGCTGCCCGAGGAGGGTGAGCTGCACCCCTCGCTGTGGGGCATCCCTGTGTCCAGGGGCAGGGGGATGTGGCCTCTGGAAGAGAGACCTGCCACCCCGACAGCCCCACGGGGCGTCTGTGCATTGCCCAGATGGTGAGGAGCCAGGCTGAGGTCGGGCTGGAGAGGAAACAGCGATGGATGGAGGGATGAATGGATGGACAGACCCCCCCACTGGGCTCACATGGAGGCATTCCCAAATTGCTTACGCTCCAGAAAAATTCCTCCTCAGGGCTGTGCTACACTCACCACGCAGCTTTGATAAACTGCCAAAACAGAAACAGATTTACAATGTCCAGCCCCACATCAGCCCTTCCGTGTGTGTCTATTATTAAAAAATACCCCGAGGCAGTTATTTGTGCAGAGACTCCAGCCCCTGGGCTGCTGATAGAGCCGCGGTGGAGACGGACGCACAGGCAACGCGCGGTGACTTACACCCCTCCGAGAGCGCCCGAGCCGAGGCTGGCGGCTGTGGAGGTCACCAGTCGTGAAGGCGACAGGAGCAAAACAAAGCTGCCGCCGCCTCGGCATGCCCAGGCCGCGGCTGGAAGGGGAGGTCAGTGAAACGGAAGGCGAGAGCTTTTCTGTGGGACACCACCAGGTTTCTAGTTTCATCCTGTGTTAAATGGGTGCATTTGGAGCGGTGCTGGGCCACGGGGAGGGTCTGACGCTGCCGACTCCGGCTGCGAACCTGAGCCGCCTCCCAGGAGGTCTCTACCAGCCTGCGGCTACGGCAGGACACAGCCTGGGTGTCCGGCGGCGGTGAGGACTCGGCAGGTCCCCAGCATGCAGGGCTGGCCCTGGACTGCCCGCGATTCGCCTTCAAGGGGACAACCCGAGCGAGGGCAGCTGCCGCCAGCCCTCTGTCCTCCAGCACAACTTCTGGTCTTTGCAACTTTCCGCTCCTATCTGCGGAAAGGCCCGGAGTTCCCCTGTTCTTCTCGATTTTTATCATTTGCCCTTTCATTGCTGAACTTGGACGGATCTTGAAAAGCCATCCTGTCGTTGCTTGCTTTTAGTTTGGGAAGGACACTCGTCATCTCTGACATTATGCACCCAAACAGCTTCCTTTGCTGGAGGGGAAGCAGAAGCCCCTGGGGTTGCTCTGGGGCATTTGGAATCAATCACAGAATTGCCCGGGTTGG
>VXBO01004832.1:195-38422 GCA_013400135.1 Rhinoptilus africanus
TCCCCAGGGCGCACCAGCTGCAACGCTGTGTTTGTGTTTTTCAGAGATCCCCTTGGTCTTGTACCTCTTTGCCCTAATTTCTGTCACTTGGCTGTGGGGAGGACTGCACATGGCTTACCGGCACCTCTGGATGTTAGTCTTCTTCATCATCTTCAACAGCCTGCAGGTAAGAGCCGGCGCCTTTTCCTTCGGTCCTCTGGCAGGGATGGGGGCCATCCCCAGCCCCCACAACGTGTTTGGCATTTCAGCTTCGCCAGCGGAACGACACCCAGAAACACATTCTGACGCGGTGGAGGTGTTGATTATGTATTCTGTTTACTCCTCAAATTAACATATAGAATGCATATTAAAGCAAGGGAAGTGTTGCTTTGAAACAACGGCGGTATAATTGCATAGTTTTAATTTCAGAGCTAATACACTGGGAAAGAAAATTGCTTCCTTCTGTATTTAATGTGTTATTGAGATAAGTATACCAGTAAAACTGAAATATCTGCAGCCTTTGCAAAAATGCTATCTCAGTATTCTGTGTCTGTTAAGCCTAATAAAAAAAACCCAGATTTTAAAGTATATAGCACTAATACTGAATTTTTTCCATTATGAGAGGTGAGGCCTGAGGCTCAGTTTTTTCTCATGCTGCATGCATATTGGTAAAGCAAAGTTCTTTTTCACTGAAAAAATCAAATATAGACTAGATGTTGATCATTAGTTATAAAACATGCAAGTAGCCCTTTGCAAAATTTCACATGTGTAAGTGCTTCCACTGGACTCAGTACTGCATGACATTGTGTTCAGTGCCGTACTGCACATTGCAGAAGTGTTTGCAGAACAGAGGTTACTATATCATGGGTGGGAGAATGCCCCTGATGTCTGAAAATAGTGAAATTAAGAGGAATTAAAATATATATCTCTCTCTAAATCTATGGTGTGCAAATTCCTCTGCCATTTTTATAATAGAAATACCTGTGAGAATGTGTATTAATTTCCAACATTAAAAATCCTTATACCTCATTAAACAAAAAATAATTTGAAAGGTGTATTTTCACAAAACGGATCTATTTTAGTTTTTAATTCAAAAGGTGGGAGTTCCCTAAAACAGCAATCTAATATTTTCAAAATTTACATCTCAGACATGATTTTTTTTTAAATGTAGCTTGTTCTCCTTGTAATACGTTTGATTATTCAGTACATATGGTCACTTAGCTATTCTCTGTATATTGGCATATATTGGCACAAATTAGTTATGATGAGATTTTTTTCTGTGAAGTCAGGTGAATAGATTTGCTGTAGTAATTGTCTACAGCGTAGACGTAAAGTTGCTGTCTTGCAGTGGGACTGCCACAGCCCTGCAGGACTGGCAGAAGTACCAAAGCACATTCCCTCCCTTTCCTTTCCCCTCTCTCAGGGTACCGGAAAAAACCCCACGGGAGTTTCAGGACAACACCGTCACTAGTGCAGCTTCATAGTGAAAATTAATGCGTTGATATAAAGCATAAAAGTGTGGTGACGTTTGTGTATGTACGTGTAGATGCACAGATGTATATTTTTACATACCCTGCCTTACTGTCTCTCTTCAAAGAATTATTTCTAGAATCCAGTCTAGGTTTGTGTTGCGTAGATCCATCTCAGAAGCAAATTTCCGAAAAGGGTAATTCAATATAATTGAGATTTTTATGGCAGGAGGTAAAACAGTGCCAGAGTACTGTGATATGCATGTGTATTTGCTTTAAAATAGAATTACTTTATTGCCAGTGCATATTTAAAGAATAGGGATATGAGTACTTTATGAAAATTAGCATTCTTGGCCAGACTGTTGACCCTTCTGTGTAATTGCCAGAAGAGACTTTATATTAGTCTGCTTTATGTAACTTGAAATTTCATTTAATTCAAGTAAAGTTCAAAGCAACAGAGTTATTGTTATTTTAATTAATTTTGCCATTTTCAAGACGTCAATTCATGCGATAGGGCCAAGAGTAAAACAGGATGTTGAAAGCCAGCCGTGTTAAATATGAGGCCCACAAGTTCTTGGGGGATTTATTGCAGTAGTGATCCAGCATGACGGCAGGTGATATGGAAAACACAGGTATAAAAGCACACCTGGAATAATGTTTAAGTCATGACTGCTATTAGAGGTGCACCACTGCATGACTCCGGAGTTAGGATTTTGCTTAAATCCAGCTAAAAGTGAGATGATATCAGCAACATTTGCATTTCTAAATCTATGTGAAGTTATTCAGTTGTTTACATTTAATTCTTTTATGTAGTTTTGTTTCCATTCCTGCACTCGAAAAACCTTTGAACTTCAGAAGTACCTTTTTATTTCCTTTATTGGCTGATCTTTGGTTGCTGGCTCATCTCTTATCAGCATTGCTTTTCCATACAAAAATTTAATGCCGATAAGACCTGTGTAGGTAATACATATCTCTAGTCTGCTTCTGCTGGAACTTTTTGTGGGGTATTACAATGTCAGAAATATTTCAACCGTAATTTCATGCAACTGCAGGTATGCATAGTTCTGTATGTATTGTTTTGTGGCTCAAGGACCTGACATAAACAACTTTCACTACCAACAGCTATACTCTTCTGTTGGCTGCATCCTGCAGCGGGTGGTGCACCAAGGTCCAATAACCTCTGTGGGCAGGTGCATTTCTAGTCCTTCAGAGGCACGTCCCCAGTTGCGTTGGACAGCTGGGAAATGAGTATATCTTCAGAAACGTTGTTCGAAATCCTTCAGATAAGCCAGGAAATGAAAAATTAAGAAAGCAGGTAGTACAAGCTTCACCCTCTGCTGGGTGGCTGGGCTGTTGTTGTTGTCCGTGCTGTGCAACACCACGTGTGGAGCACAGCCTGAGCTCCACACTCGTGGTGATTCCAGGCTGCCCATGTTGCCCTTCCACCCATAATTCTTCCTTTAACTCTCTACCAACACGAGCTCCTGCTTCACCAATTTGTTTTGGCATCGATTCATTTGGCTTCTTGCCCTAATGAACGATCACGGCATCTGGGGAATAACTGTAGATGTCTACTGGCCTGCAGGAGATACTGCAGCATCTCTATTGAAATTACATCAATATTGATCTTCCACATCAAAAGGAGAAATCTGTTATTTTAGTTATTCCTAGCCATAGAGGAGCTGTAAAACCTCAATTATTAAATAATTTTTTGTTTATTGAAAGGAGATACAAAAATTTCAAAAGTATACTGTCTGCCTGATTGATATTCCAAATTAAAATGTGCAGGTCTGTAGCTGTAACTCAAACAACAGTAAATAAAAAAAAAAAATTCCTTCCAGCTATGAAGAGCTCAAGAACTTCAGACTTCACATTTTAAAAACAATCTTTATCCTTTTCTGGAATTTTCAGGCATAAAATGTAAAAGGACAGTACCCACTACCTTTTATTACTAGATACTGGAAATTGCTTTTTAAAGTATAATGTTACCAAATATTTAAAAGGAAAAGATACCTTTTTAGTGTTGGGTACCCTGAGAACAGTAAGAAATGGAGTAGCTCTTTCACAGCCCTATAGTTTTTTATATTTGCTTGTTTATTTTAATAGGTGATTGTCTTCAGTGCTTTGTAAATCTCTACAATAAAATGAGTTTAAAAAACATTTCCTGGAACACCCCCACATTTTAAATAACCGCCCCACGTATATTGTTCTACTGTTTCAAAGTTAACATTTATCTAATCAGGAAACAGAAAAAACAGACGTGTGAATCAGGTGACCAGACATGCAGCATGAAATGAAAAACAAGGAAGGAACAGGGTGAATAGTCTGTAAATTTCCTTAATCTATGCTTTTCATCAAATAACCAGGTGCACCAAATTGTCTTAATTAGGCAACACGTCAGTGTGCAAACTGTTTGGCTAGGAGAAAATTACGTATTACAAATACTGAGCAGTGAGTAGATGAAGGTTGTGCTGGAAGCAGGTAGAGCTTTATAAAGCTTTTGCAGACCGCACTCTCCGTAACGAGGGGCTCCCTTCTGAGAGGTCCTTCAAGCTCGCAGGTTCGCCCACAACATGGACAGCCGTCTACAGTATCCTTTGAAGCTTTAATCTCAACCCAAACACTTGGGAATGGGAGAGGGAAATGGGCTGTAACAGTGGGTAACACAATTTGGTAGTGATTTTGAGGGGAGCTAGCTGTCTTGTATTGATGCTGTTGGCCTCTCATTCCCATGTGTTACATCTTTATCAGCTCTAAGAATTGATAGCGATTGTTAAAACGAGGCCATTTTTCTGGAATAAAAGGTTGTTTTACCATTTATGAGTGGGCATTTCTGTTATAGAATGTGCCCTGTTTCAGTTGGAAAGCAATTCATTGTTCATTAAGAGCTCTTACTCAATGAGGAAGAGAAAATGCAATAGTTTATGAGAAACAGAGACCTGCTTCCCTGCTGCTCAGGAGCTACAGACTGTGTAACGAAGCAGAACATGACCCATTAAAATGTGCTGGGTATCCAAAGGGATTCAACTCAGGAGATTGGGAGGACACTGCATGTTATCCAATTTGGTTGTTTAGCCGTGTGACATACATTTCCTAGGAAATGCACTTGATAGAATAATCATCCACTAAGGACAAATTGTTTCCGAGCACTTCCTGAGGGAAACGGTTCCCATCAGAGACGAGTTTATAGTACGAGCTATTCCAGTGCATGGAGGGGAAAGCTAGTCCTTTCCCTGTAACTTCTGGAATAAACATGCAAAGTGCTGTACAGGGGGACAATAGCTGACGTACAAAAGAGAAAATAAGTTTAGAAAAGCATGAAAGGAAAAGGGTAAGTTGCGTGTTTGGGTTATCTGGTGTTTTGAGCTCCTCAGCAGTGTGCTCCTGATTATCTTGTGTTGCAGCATATGTGCAGAAACATACTCCACGCTCTCAAGTGAAAGCCCTCGGCTCCTCGTCTTTTCACTTGTAAAAGCAAGAGGAACTTTTACCTCTTTACATATGACTGCCTCCGTGGATTTATTCACAAGATGTTTGCTGGGGTCAGGAGTGGAAAAATAAGCTGCTGTCTTATGTGCTTCTCTCTAACGGCTAGGATTACACAAGCCGTTTTGCATGCGCTGTGCTTGTATAGATGGTCGCCGTGTTTTTCATGCGGCTAGGGGGTGTTTCTGGTTTGTACAGATAATGTCATCAGCGGTGTGTTTGCTCTTCGATGGATGCAAAGTTCAGGGCAGTGGGTGGATCTCCTCCCGTTGTTTGCGGGGGGGTTGGGATGAGGCTTCAGACCCGTTCCCAGGCTCTTCCCCACAGCCAGCTTCCTCACTACAATCTTCATAATGCGTTGGATGTATTTCCAGCCAAAAGTGCTGAACACCCCAACCCTCCATCTTATAATTCAGAATGTATCTGCACCAAAAACTACAAGGTATTTGATACCCCTCTCGTCGTTTCCTGCACTACACCCCACCACATCCTAGCCCCAGCATTTTAAATAAGTCATTTTGAATCAAAACTGGTCTTATGAAGTACTGAAATTTTACCCGTCAACAGTATAAAACCTCCATTTTTCGGCAATTTTAAATCAGGAGAAAAGTCAATCAAAACTGAGAGGTACCCCGTTATTAACCACTGTATGCAGAAGGATCTCGTGTGGTTGCTTTGGCTGATGCAGAGAAGGGTAAAAGGTCTTTGCCTGCTCTGTGTTTGAGCACACCATGATGACCAACAGCGTTACATGTAAAATACATCTTCCCAAGAAACACAAGAAAAATCTGGAAGTAAGATTTGACTGATGGTTTTCCAAGCTGGACAAAATAGCCAACTTGCCTAATAGGGCAATTTTTAAAAGTCAACTTATTTCCAGTGGATTACATTCAGAGAAGATTCAGGAGTTCAGGTACAAATGTTTGAAGAGCCCACACTACCTTTAACGAGAAATACGGACATAGACAAAACGAGCAAACAGGTGCACGCCTAAACCTGGCATCGGCTGGAGTAGACGCGATTCACCAAACTCCATTAATTAAAATAGCAGAGGCAAACCAGAATGGGAGCAGGGGATATCTCAAGTAGCAAAGGAGGAAAAATGTCAAAGAAAGCTAGTAGATAGGGTGGCAAGGAAAAACCCAACACATTATATTGAGGAATACCCTGTTTATGAAACAACAGAAAATAAATGTGGCAAGAGAAATCAATATGACACAGTTTTAGAAGCAAAAACAAAGTAAAAAAATACAGCATATTGAGAAAGGAAGAAGAGAGCAAAGGTACACTTTTGTAAATGCATTATATTCATGTAGTAAAGTAAATAAACAAAAGTATATGGTTTATAAAGCGCATGCCAGCACCAGTTGCAAATGAAAGATATGTTTTTTCCTAGAATATACTGTTTAACTGTGGGACATAGTTAGGGGGCACTGAGAAGGCCACTGCTATAAATAGCCTCACTTCCTGTTTCTTATGGCATCTTCCTAAAGCATCTCCTCCGGATGAGTCAGAGATGGACTAGATGATCCCAAACAGCAGTTCTGATGGTCTAAGACATGCAAAACCAAACAAAATCAAGTACTAGACAGACACAAGATGCGAGTAAATGTGGTGGCCTAAAGACTTTGCAAGAAGTGATTCTACGCTGCAGAAAAGCCCAACAAAAGACCGTGAAGTCATCTCAGTAGTGCCAGGATAAGGTGAACTACGGGCAGAACTATCAAGAAAAGCACATCAACTTGTTCAAGTAGAAATAGTACAAGCAATACCAAACCCGCTTCCATCAGTCAAGTGCATAACCAAGCACAATTAAACACAGCTCAAAGAATTTATATACTACCCCTGAAACAAAATAAAATACGCGTCCAAAGCAGGCGTTACATATCGACATCTGTGCAATAAAGTAGATTCCTGTGCTATCTCAGAGGGCTTGAATTCTCTTCCAGATGTAGTATACCTGCAGGGAAAGAAAGCAGTGTACTCCCTACAAGTTCACTTGTTTAACAACAAAAGAAGTTATTTTTGTTAAAGTCAAAGTCAATGTTTTTTCAGCATGTACACTTATTTTCATTTATCAATTTATTAATATAAAGCAAATAAAGAAAGCTTGTTACTTTTGGAGAAATGGCATCTTTTGACATCATCAGCTAAACTTCTGGGATGTAATCCTGGCTGGGCAATAGCATTGGTATGCAATATACCAGCCATGCAAACTTTAAAAGCCTTTGGAGTGACGCTTATTCAGTGAATCAAGACAATGCGGGATTCAATTTTGTATCCCTTTCTGTATGTATATCACTTCCTTCTTAAAGAGTAATTCTCTGTGTTCCTAATTACCACATAATCTAATACATGATCACTGTAATGACTTAAGAAATTATGGTAAAATATTCCCTTCACCTCTTCAAGTGCTCACCTAACGGACCTAAAGTCAAGCTCAAGCTGAAGAGAAAACAAAGAAAACAGTGTGCAGTGTCAGGTAAACAAAGGAAGCATTGATAGGTTGGAACTAAGCATCTCCTGAATACATAGGAGAAATTGATGTCAGAAGAGACTAGCCTGCATCTAGAGCTGTGTTTATGATGATGAAAGCACACAGAATAATGCATAATAAAAATGCAAAAAGCACAGAGTGAAAGAATGCACTGAAGTGGGCTTTGGTTTGCCGTATTTTCAACCAATGGTCAATCAAGAACATTTAGAGAGGATTTCAATCAGTTGGCCATTTACAATAGAAAAAAAAATGAATACAATGTATTTTTTAAAAAACAAATGTAGTAAATTTAGGTCGTCCAGCATTTATGAAGCTACTTTAGCAGTTCTTAAAGAACTTGCATTAAATATATATCTCAGGAAAAACCCTTAAACACTTTATTAATTTTTCGAGGTAGAAGATGACAAAGCAGTTTTAGCCGCTCCCTCTGGAAGGCGTTAGTGATAGCAAGAATTAGGTGGTACACGACGAGAAGTAAGAAATGTAACTAACACGTGCTGCTGCATTCAGTGGAAGTATACCCACGGAAAAGGACTTGGTATCTTATTCCAGCGCCGCCAACAAGAGTCAGCTTTTCTTTTTGTGGAGAATAAAATAGCAACCATCTTGATTTGGTATCTGTAACAAATCACCCACCTTTTCATTTTACATTGCTGCCAATCTCTTTGTGTCACCGTAAATAGCATTTTTCCAATACCTCAGCTAAAATAAGTATTTCAGTATAATCATCATGTAAAGTCAGTCTTTATTTTGTCTTTTAATCCAGACTTCTAAATTCTGTACTATTATTTTCAGGCCATTAATTGATGGCCAATTCAGAAGTTGAGAGTGTGGCTTGAAAAGAATGAGTTTTTTGAATGTGTTTCTTGAAAAGCATGGGTTTCTTTATAATTATGCTTTCTTTTTATCCCCCACTGGTTTTCGCAGACAAAGCCTGCTGCACCCACTGGCAGGGTTTGAGGAGGAGAGAGGCAGCAAACAGCAGGGGAGTAACAGGGTGAGGACCACTTAGAGCAGGTGTAATAACCAGATCCATGGAGGTGAATCCAAGGGATTCATCCAGAAGTGCTGGAAGAGCTGGCCCTGTCATTGTGAGCCTGTTTTTGATAAATTACGGTGACTGAGGATAAGTGTGATGGAAGGATAACATTACTCTCAAATTTTGGAAAAGCAGAGTATAACTTCAGGAAATTTGCAATTGACAGTAACTAGGGGAAGTGGAACTCCTCTTTGAGATAAGGCAACCCACATACCAGGAGGTATACATAAACCACATACATGCAGGAGAAATTTGGACAATGGATTGAGTTATCATGCTGGTCTACTCGGAGATAGTGAAGCCACACTCGGAATACTTCGTCCAGTTTTGGAGTCTGCAGTTTTGGAGTCTCCAGTTCATGAGATGTGTGGAGAAACTGGTGAGGGTCCAAGGGCTACCACATTCATCAGAAGCCTGGAGCACACGTTCTCTGAAGAGTGGCTGAAGGAGCTGGGTTTATTTAGTCAGGTTGAGAAGGCCAGCAACGGAAAATGTAATAGCAGCATGCAAATATTTGAAAGGTAGGTAAAAAGATGAGGATATCATGCCCTTCCCCTCTGCTCTCTCGATAGTTCCAGGTAATAACGACAAGGCCACGTGGCCACAAAACTGGTGGCCACAGAAGGTTTTTAGATTGGTCATTGGGAAAAACAAATTCACTAAGAGAAAGCAGAGAAATGGAAGTGTTTCCCAGGGAGGTCTGGAATCTCCGTTGCTGTATGTTTTTAGGTCTCAGCTAGACAAAGCCATACTGACCTGGTCAATGGGCTGCCTCTGAGTGGACAGAATGACCTCTGAAGGTCCTGGTGGTCTGAAGGTCCCATCCAGCCAGTTTACTGGGATTCTATGATCTGATGTGTGGGAAGCTGTATTGTCAGCCCATTCGTTGTGATAGATAGGTAACAACGCTGGCCATGTGCCAGGTCATGAGTTTTTAGAAAAGCATCACATATCACGGGACTAATGATAAAACTCAAAGACATGGAAATTACGTAGACAGGAAATTTCAGGTAAAATATTAGCCATCTTTAGGAATGGCTTTGGAGCAGTGGATTCAGTTTCTCATGTTTCAGCCCTGCAGAGTGATCTCTATGCATGCATATCTTCAGGCTGAACATTATGAAGGCTGATCTAAACATTTCTGTGAAATAAATGCATGTAAAGTTTTAATAGCCTCTAGGAAAAGAACCATTCCCTTTTCCTCCACCCACACATTTCCTGCACAAGAACCCTCTATATTGTACAAGCCTGATGTTTCACCAGTAGAAGAAGGGTGTTTTCTCCTTTTCTTCATCATAAATACAGATGAGGCCTTGTTTGGGGGCTAGTAAAACTTGTGATNNNAAAAAAAGTAATCATTCTCTTAATTTATGTACAGCTTCAATGGTCTCCAAGAAGCGACCGTAGAAAGAGTGAATGGCCTCACTGGTTTTATCTCTGATAGTTTCCTTATTATTTCCTTATTCCTTCCTTATTATATTCCTCAGCATATTCATGATATGCATTTTTAGCAGGACCATGATAAGCTAAAATTTCTTCTGAAATAAAACCGAAATAGAGGGAATTCAGTAAAGATTGACTTCTTTAACTTTTTTCTGAAGTGGTATATGCAATGTAAAATCCCTCTTTGTATTTTATTTTTTCCTCGACATTTTTAAACAGGTATCGCTGTTGGAAATTTTTTAGATTTTTGAAATGTCATGCAGCTGATGAGTGTTGAAGGAACGTGAGTTAAAGGACCACAACCCAGCCTTAATTTATAGGATGACTTGTTGAATTGGTAAGAGAAAAGAGCAGGAAGGGGTGTGAAAAATATGGTCACGATTTGGAAAAAGAAAATCCAATCACTTAGGCATATAGATCTCAGAATAATGCATGAAGGAGCTTTTCTCATGTAGGCATAAAGGTTATTACCTACAGCAACCAGTGTGAGTTAAGTAGGAGTTCCGAACTTTAAAAAATAAACCATGTAATAACTTTTTTAACCTAAGGAAATTCTTCTGTATTTTGGACAAGACAGAGTTAAAATCATCCTGAAACGATGAGTGAGACTAATCCTTGTCAGCTTTTTCTTATCGTACTTTAAAAAAAAATAATCCTGTATTAATCTACATGCAGGTAAACTGCAAATGCTTATTTTCCAGTGAGGACACAGGAGTTCTCCAAGTACAGTTAATAGTGGCATTGCTAACTTAGGAAATAATGAATTAGAAATTGTCCAAACTAGGACAGTGTTAGCCTAAAGAAACTTCGTTTTAGAAGTACTTTCTTCTAAAGCAGTGTTTTTCTGGGTTCTGACAGGTCATGTTAGGACTAAATGGGAGGTAGTTTGCCAAAAGAAACAATGACTTCTTGAAAGAGTGACACAATATGAAAATATAGTTTGCTTTTTACTTGAAAGCATTTTGGAAGGGAGTGAGCTAATAGTCGTTGCAATAAAGCTGTAGACATCTAGACATCAGCAAAACCTTTTTGTGCCACAACATAGGTTCAGTTATATCTATATACTAAATATATCTTGATTTTATCAACTAGAAGCTGGTTTGTTAGACATCAGTTTTACAATTAAAGATCAGATACTTAAAAGTAAGACAAAATCTATCTTGGATGTAGTGAAGTTGGGCAAACTAGTGCAAGCCACTATCTGCTAATCGAGGCAAAGGAAATGCAGTAAATCTGTTCAGCTCTTAGGGAGCTATTTCATACAGTGCCACAACAAAATGAGAGGAGTAAGAGTGAAGGGGAAAATATGGTAAAAATTTAATAGGAAAAATGAAAAAAAATAGTAATTTTGCATCTCAATACTAATCTTCAGTTGCGTTTTCATATAACCGTGGCAGAAAAAATGCTAATATAGCTTTGTGATCACACAAATTTAGGGGTTATTGGTGATTAAGAGGACTGGTGTATCCTACACAATAAAATTGATGATTTTTAGTCTGTGGAATGAATTAATAGCAATTATATGAGATCTGACAACACAAAGTGCAAAATTATGCGCCAAGATACTAATAGGGTAACAATTTCTGCTGTAAGTCGATAAGTTATATAGAACTCAGAAGCGCAAACCGAGATGGATGTATTGCTTCATCTCAGGGCAAATGCAAGTCACCAGGATGATACAGGCTTGAGAGAAGGAACTGTGGTGGTAGTTTTCTACGCAACAGCAATATGAATGCGGTTGTAAAAGGTAGTGGTGATGCATTATTTGAGATCCTGTGGACATTTCTGAGTCCGTTGGTCCAAGAGATGAATTCTCTATGTGGTAGGAGTAGAAAACAGGCATTACTGGAGATCAGAGTTTTGAAAATCTTACTTCAGAAGCCTGAGAATATTTCATGTCAGCAATCATCTGTTGTCTGTGTGCATACTGGCCTTGATCCAGCAGCTGTGTAATCACTCCAGTGTTGTGTTGCACACAAAATAATATATCCTGTCTCTCCGCAGGCATTTTTTAGAGACTTCAGTCCTTTTCCAGAGTTGGCCCTAACTCAGAACCACTTTTTGAGATCCAGCACCTTGGATTGCTCAGGAGCCAGGGTGGTGTCAGGGCATAAAGGAGGCATTGAGCATCGCGCTCAAAGTTAAATTCACTTTGACTACATCTGCTAGTGCAGTGCTCTGACAGCTGCGATTTGTTGGGCAAGCAGTTAAACATCTAACCTGCTCAGGAACACTGGAGCGTGGCTGTGATCTCACACCCCTTAATTCTTTGAGATTTTCAGTGTTTCCTTCTATTAACAAAAGGACCATAAATTTAAGGAGTATGTTAAATGTACTGCTGCACATTCATTCAAAAATCAGTTTGTTTGAAAGTTTTTAAGTGTAATGTTGCCAAAGTTTTCTTTTCATGCTGAATTTCTTGTGATGGATTTTTTTCTCCAAAGGGGAACATGTCAGCAGTTAAATGTGAGATCTGTATATAACCACTTAATAGGAACTCTCTCAGGAAGCCTTCTAATGCATGTGAGGACTGCAAATCATTTGTGTCTGGAAAGAGTTGAGCAACTGTGAAGCTGGAGCTAACCACAGTTGGATGAAAATTGCTAAATTATGTTTTCTTTATTTTGAGCAAAATGTCAAGTGTTGCTCTTTTGCCTTTGCCTTGACAAAGGTCAATTGGATTTAAAAAAGCACCAAATCAACTCGTACTGTCAGCTGATTATTTGTTTAAATCTTCAGATGTGTTGTTTTTCTGTTAGAACAGAGTCATGGAAAGTTTTAGTGACAAAGACATATTAGAACCTCAATTGCAAAACTGGGAACCACACTGATATGTTTTTGGTTGTGTTTTTTTTAATGTCTTCTTAAAGGAAAGTGAGTAGAAGACTTAGTTTTGAGAGGGACACCATCTTATCTTCTCTGTATGTGTGTGAGTTTGTGTAAATAAAATGCAAGATCTACTGGAGACTTCCTAACCTTGTGATTGTGCTTCAAAAAAAGGGTAAGAGTGAAGCAGCCTGAAAATTCTAGCAGCTATCCTAAAATGTACTCAGATACCCTGCATACCCCGTAGAGGATTTTGAAAGTTCAGTATTTCTTATGCCCCAGCACCCTCTCTGATTAATCTTTTGAATCCAAGGAAAGAGAATATTGGCATTTTAATAGGCAGAGTGATTCCTTTCTGAGTGGAGTGGAGCCAGTAGCTCTTGCAGGACCTTTTTCTCATTCCTAACTTTTGAAAAATGGCAGTGATTGAAAACAGTGATTCTCACCATGAAGACTGCTGCTTTCCTGCAAAGCTTTGTTATTTTCAGACTAGCTTTTGTGTAACTAGCTATTGTTAGCCAAATAGGCCAACCAAAGGGACAGAAAATTTTATTTTATAAAGGCACTATGTGCTTATATGTCTATTTTCAATTCTGTTACTTCATTTTAATCAGTGAACAAAAAAGGGTCAGACACACGGCCCAACCCTAGGCACCTAAATTAGTACACTGGTTTCCAAAGGCTTTTTATGTGGTCAGAAAAGAGAGAAACGTGATCCCAGATGATGCTTCTCCAGGCACATGTAAGGTTCCTGCTTTCTCATTATTTTCAGTTAGTGTAACATTTCAGTATTTAGGCTTTTTATACTGCAATGCTTTATTAAATAGAAATGCATTTGTATTAAAAACAAACCAACCAAAAACAAATTAAAAAAACAAACTCCACAAAAAAGTGACAATAATTAATACTCATTTTAATAACTGGTTACTTTCAGCTTGTCCTTTAATGATAAAGAGCGCTTCTGTGTAGAATACTGTACAAGCAGAGAACAAAAAGATGTTCCATCCCTGGAGGGGTTCAAGGCCAGGTTGGACGGGGCTTGGAGCAGCCTGGGCTGGTGGGAGGTGTCCCTGCCCAGGGCAGGGGGGGAACCGGGTTATCTTTAAGGTCCCTTCCAACCCAAACCATTCTGTGATTCTGTTCTATGTCCTGTGCCCTGTGTCTATAAACTCAGATGTAAGACAAGCAATGGGCACCCAAGACATGCAGTACAAGCAGGCAGTGAGACAACAGGCCAGCATGACAGGGAGACAACAGGATTTTGTAGGCAGAGACCTAAGAGGTGGACATCAAGAAGGTGAACAGCTTGGATATTTAAATATTTGTCCATAAAAATCGCAATTGGCAGTGCACTGCCCTGTTCAAAGTGCTGCCTGGTGTGAGAATGAAGGACAATGAGAAGAAGTGGAAATAAAGTTCAAGTACACCAGGTACCTTTGAGATGAGTCAGGGAGGAATAAACACTGTGTCCTCTAAAACTACACCGCGGACCATCGCTGTGGAGCGTATTGCAACAGGCAGCGAAGCTTCTCCCCCTCTTCCCATGGCAGGAATCCAGTCCCAACCTTGAAACTCTACTGAGATTTAGTTGCAAAGATAACCCTGTCCTTATGCACCTGCTTCTTTGTGCCCTTCTGCATAGGTTATAAAGAAATGTTATCTAGACATCGCATACATTGAGAACGTAAAGCCTCCTACCACCCATTCCAATTTTTCTTTCCCTTTTTCAGAACCTTTTTCATTTTTGCCTAAGAAATAGGTAACCTTGGAAGGAGAAACAAATTATTTGTATCCACGTTTCCACAGGGAGTTTTGCTTTGCAAGTAAGCACAGTGTAGGTGTCCTCCACTACTCCTACAGTAGTATAGGAAGTCGTGAGGCCTTGGAGTCACAATGAGATTCTTGGACTACTTGAAGTTTTACTTAGGAATTAGTGTAGAAAGAGTCCAAAAAGTAATTTATCCAAGATCTAGCCATGTGTAGTGAATTTTGAGTTATTACCCCAATCCCGTGAAAAACAATGTAACTGTCCTACATTCCTCCTTTTAGGACACATGAAAACCAACCGAGAAAATGTCCTCAGGGTAACCCTTACAAGATTTTAGAAATGTTTAAAGTAGCAAAAATTTGGATAGTCTTGCCTCTTAAAAAATGCATTTGTAGAAAAACAAAGATCTTATTGGTGCATTTGGACAAGCTTATAGGGAGGGTTGAGAAATGCAGTATTTTCACTAATATAATACAAATTTTAAGATCATATATTGTAAAGAAATTTCAAAACAGTCACAAGTAGTCATGGGCTTCTTGTGAAAATTATCACAATAGCATACATTGATATAATGTATGAAAAACTGTGAATAAATTATTTAAATTATATTTTTGTAAAGAAGACATCTTCTTTTTATAGTTCGTCTGGCCCGTAAGTAGTCATGTCTGCTCTGCAGAGTTATGAATTACCAACCTGGCAATCTTCAGAGTGCCTTTCTGAGATGGGTATTATCATCTCGGTTTTATAAACGTCTGGAATAAAAGCCATGGGAAGATAATTGACTTGTGTAGGGCCAGCATACTTACTAACATAGAAAGCAAATTTAATGGCCTCTACATTTCAGGTTTGTGCTCAGTTTATTACCCCACATTACTACCAATCCCTTAGTCTGTATTGTCTCAAGTACTTTATTTTTTCTAATGGATTGTGTTTTCTAAATGGAAGCCAAATATAGCGCTACTAGTTCATTAAATCCCTGCAACAGTAGGGTAGAAGGAGCTATGGGATGAATGATTCTCAACATAACCTAAATAAAGACCCTCCTCTTCCTGGAAACATCTCTTTTTGGATTGCTTGAGACTGCCGCCCCCCTTTCCACTGGCAAAGAGCATTAGCACAAACCGTTCAGTCACTGTGCTAGCATGGCTTGCTTTAGTTTGTAAGAATGATTTGTAACAGCTGAAATGCCGAGCACAGACTGGAAGAAAATAATGCATTACTTAACACTAAGTGATGCCTAACTTACTTGCCTGGAAATTTCTCCTTGCATAGCACCAGTACAAGCAATGCAAAAAAAAAAAAACCCAAAAAAAAACAAAAAGAAAAGAGTAAATCTTAGGATCATACTTATAGCTTTCTGCCAGGAATATGATTTCTGTGTGTGACTTAGCCATCTACTGCAGTAGAAGATTGTTTTTATTAGCTTTGGTCACATACAAACCTAAGTTATACTGCGCACTTCAGCTGTTCAAAAATGTGTTTGAGTAGGAGTTAAATGGCTCAATCATTTTTTTTAATAAAAAAGAAGAATCATTCATCATGTCAATGCTCAAAGACTTTGTGTAGAGGATGGACCAGTCTTGGCATTTGGGGTTCAGGTGTGATTTGTAGGATATGTCATCCTATCCCACTGAGTAATCTCATCGCCAGCACTGCTGAGCCAGAGGATCTAAGTTAATTTCTTTTCTTTACTGCTGTCTTCACTGCTATCATTGCTGAACCCAGGAAGGCAACGGGACAAAAATAAACCCAGAAAAAAGCAGAGTGTAAGATTACTGTATCCTCTCCTCCTAAATGGTGAGATTAGACTTATATCATGCCTTATGGGAGCCTTTCATCAGAAAAATGGATAAAAATCTCAGTTTCAATGACCTAACAAAACTCAGAAAAACAGTCATTTCATTGAAAGTGAAAGCTTCCTTTTAGCCCATTCCTCGAATATTGAAAAAGGTGCAAGGATATTGATGTATTTTCCTTACAACGATATGTCAGTGCATCCTTAAAGCAAAAGTGCTGGATTCTTGGGCTGCCACTTAAAATATCTCTGCTACATGATATGACACAGGGACATAAAGCACATCTGCTTTGGAGCAGAGAGTAATACAACAGTGTCAACAGGGAGTGCAGCGACGGGTGGAAAAGCTCCCAAGCTTGGGCTCGTTGCCGCTTACTCTGCCGTTGACCCGTCTCCTCCATACCACTGCTCAGACAATGACTCCAGGTACCGTCTTCCTTGGTGGCCTCCGGGTTGATCATTCGGTTGGGTCACGTTTTGGTTTGCGTTAAATTTCGTTTTCTATTAAAACTTCGCTTTCAGATGTATGATTAAGGTTTACTAAATAACAGGGGCTTTGTTGCACAAAGTCTGTTAATGTCCGACAGGCTGGACTATAATTATCACAACAGCCATGCCACAGATACTGCACTTAGTAACATCTGCAAAACATCATAGCCATGCCAATACAACATATATTAATGATTTATCAACCTTTAGAAACTATGCATAAATAGAATCTTGGAACAGATTCTGCCAATTATCTCAGAACTAATATTAGTTAATGAATACACCTGCTACAAGTCCCTTTGCCAAGCATAAAAATGCCTTCTGTGGATGACATTCTTGTATAGATCACTGTATTACTGACCATTTAATGGTTTTTTTTAACTAGCAATTTGTCTTACTTTTTATGCTTATACTGGATTTTATTACAGCATTTCCTTTGCATACAGAGGTTGGAGTGGCGTATGTGTGATAATGGTACATGAGATGAAATCGTAATTTCCCATTCCTTTTCTGTTGCTTTCAGCAAGTTTGGAAAGATCACTTACCATGACTTTTTTTTTTTTTCCTGCTAGATTCCTTTTCAAATTAAGAAATTCAGTTTAGTCTCTATTCATTCAACTTCTGCAGTAAAGGCAGTACATAACTAAAGCATGACACAAAGTAAATTAATTTTGTTGCTTTGATTCATATAGGTAAGTATACTCTTCATTGTTAGTCTATACTTTTTAATGGAGAAAAAAAACCTTTGCCACAAATTTTACATGTAATTTTACTTAATTAAATTTTAATGTAATTTTAAATTTAATTTTACATCTAGTTTTACATCTAGTAATTTATTACACATGAGGCTTAACCTGAGGCTGTGAGTGCAGTTACAAGTAACTGAATGCATATGCATTCGTATGCATTGAGTAGCTCTATATCTGAATGCAGAGGTAGGTCCACGTGGAGCCAAGTTACCTAAGGCCTAAGATGGGAACCTCATCCATGTCCTAAAACTGGCCTTACTGGCACGCTTTGTTGAATGAACAATTGTGCTGATAGGAAATGTTGTGCCTGTGTCTAGTTTATCTATATTACATTACACATACAGGTATATAGCTATATAGTTATACATATATAGTTATAGATAGTTATGGGCAAACACAGATTAAGATATTTTTCTGATACCCAGAAAATATGTATTATATCTTAGACAATACAGAAACCACCTTCATGGGACATTTGTAGCTTTGAAACGCTCCTAAGGAAAAACGTGGAGTGACAGTGAGGCAGAGAGTAGGTATGTGGAGATGAGAGGCTACGGTTTTCCACTGAGAGCACTTGGAGGAACTGGCTTGGCCAGTTTTAGCAGTGTCATTATCTTACATTAAACTGAAATTCTCCGAGTGAGCCCTCAGCAAGAACCACCGTCCGGGTGGTGGTGGTGGAGACACCATGCCCAAGGTAGGAGCAGAGAAAGCAGAAGCACACTCATGTTGTCACCATTTCCACTGTCCTCGCTGGAACGGGGTGGTGAACATCACCCTACGACCTTCTACGTTCATTAAATTATAGGTATTACTAATTATGTGAAACAGCACTGCCACACCAGGCAATGAAACTTTTGTACTTGCCCATATCGAAATATAGTGTTTTATAGGCTTTATGTTTGACTTGCTTGACAAAAAATTGCTTCAAAATCCACCTGCCTGGCAAAACTTCCCTGTCTCACTTCAGGATTTCCTACTAGTTCCCTCAGAAGATTGCTTTTACCTCTTGTCAGGCTTTTTGTTACTCGATTATCAGCCCATCTTTCCTCCTAACTTCTGCAAGGAACCAAACCGCTGTTACAAACACCTGAACAGAGGGGGTGGAAGCCTCATTGGGTCAGTGTTGAGGATCTGGTCTGACCTGTACCTACCTCCAGGTTGGTGGGGCTCGGTGCTGGCCCTGCTCTGCAGGCAGAGCCGGCGCTGCTGGAGTCCGTGCGGGCAGGGAGGAGGAAGGCTCCAGGTCTTTCTCCCAGGGATAGTGGCAGAACTGGTACCCGCTCTGCTACGACTGGCGATGGGAAAGCCCAGGGGATGAAAAAATAAATAGTGAAGGGCTTCTTCCTTCTCTTCTTGACCCACTGTGCAGCTCCGGAGTTGGCAGCTGCCCGTGTTTGCTTTCCACTGGACTTCGCCATGCAGCCAAGACAGCTGTGTCAAGCATTTTGGGTGGTTTTGCAATGAGAAAACATGATATTGCGCAGCCAGCTGTTATGGCCTTACAAGGGTGCTGGAAAAGAATAGGCAGTGATCTGCAGCCCTCACACAAAGAGGGAGACCTCAAAAGGACATATATTCCATGCTAAGTAATAGGAAAAACTAAGCTAAAATAAAACCCAAAACAACAGCTGAGAAGCTTATTGCTTTGAAAAATACGTGGAAAGTCCATCCTTCAACAGCTCCTATCACTTTTTCCTCTTAAGAAATGCTCCAGAGATAGCAGGAATGGGTCACAGAGCAGGTCACGTCCAATTGCTTCCCTTTAGTGCTGCAAACATATCTTAGGTCACTTCTGGCACTAATCCATTAGAGAGAATTTCCAAGAGGGAAAGTAACATCTTGTTTTCCAAGTACAAGAAGAACCAACAGTTTCATACGTGTTTCGTGGCTTACACTATTGGTTGCTGACAATGGGTAGAGCTACATTCCTGCAGAATTCAATAAATATAGCAAGGCATGGAAGTCAAATGTTCCCATTGCTCAGTTTTGAAATACATGTGTGTACATATGTGCTTTGGTATTACCTTGCTATGCATTAACATACAATTTAGGCTTTTATAGGCAGAATCTTAGGGAAATTGCTAAATACTACAAGGCCGTTACTCCACCAAGTTGTTCTTTTCTGAGAAGTACAGAGTGGACCCTGTTGAGAGTGAGCCAATGGAATTACATTCCCTATATTCTATAAGTTTAACTTTTTTGTTCTGTTCACAGCTTAGTAGTGGTATTCCTCTCTGAGTCTATTTGGAAGGCCCTTGATAGAATTTTTTGTGCCAATGATTTTTCCATTAAAAACCAAAAAGTTGTAACCCACAAATGTGAATTCTAGAAAGCTTAAGAGCTACCATTGCTAAAAAAAACCTCTCAAAACAAAAGTTTCTAATACGAGGCTGACATCATATCCGTATTTAATGCAAGTTTGTTTTTAATTTTACTTTGAGTAATGCTCCCTATGAAAAGAGATCTCATTAACTCATGAGGTAATTTTTTTTTTTCATCCAGAGCTTTCTCTCCTTGCACAGACTGTGGGCAAGGATGAGGGGAGGAATCAGCTCGCTATCTCAAGCCAGGAAATGAATGATTTCCATGACAGAGCCAAATATATTATTATACCTCCACCTCCTCTTGCTCACCTACTTGTCAGATATGGAAGGACGTCTAGTCCTTGTCCTCATTTTTGCCCACGTTTCCCTTTTTTTGAGGAGCATCCCTAACCAAAACAGTGTTAACTTCCTGCTTTATAAATAAGACTTGCCTTCTGCCGTCTCTGAAGCGGCAGAAAGGCAGTAAATATCCACAGTAATGTTGATTAAAATGAAGGGGAGTAGGGAGTGTAACCTGCTGACAGGCTCCTCTGAATACCATTTATCAGCGAAGCCTGCTGAACGAGACCTCTACTTCTGAGACAATCAGAGCTCTCTGGCAAAATAACTGCTTCTTGTAGTAACTCGCACATCTGTTATTCTGGACCTAAAAAATATAAAAAGTCATTGCAAGGTGTGTGCTGGGGTCAGTTTTAACTAAGGGGAGGTTGGAGTTGGTGAGGCTTTATTCGGTGCAGCGCTGTGTGGCTGTAGCTCTCACGGGCTGCACCACCCTCAGAAGGTTTTCCCAATAGTCGGAGAACGGTGGAAATTATGAACACCTCATTCCCGTGTGTCTTGGCCTAAAACACCCAAGCAGCAGGTATATGGAAGGTAATTTTGTCAGTGATGGACAACCCATGGGTTCCCTCCAAGTGAGATTTTTCTTAAGGTTTCTTTCACATGTGGCTTCTGAAGTTGCACCAGTCAGTTAAGAGTTTTACTCATTTATGGCACTGCAGCGAAATGTTGCTAAATGAACGGCCTGTCCAATTTCTCAGCCAGATATCAGAGAGTAGCAAGAAATAGAGAGATAATAGTAGACATAAGAGAGATTATGGCACTGGAAGAATCAATTAAAGGGGAAAAAATGTTGCTCTGGCAATGACTTCTAGCCTTTCCTCAACTCCTCATTTTGAGATTTTCTGTGTTAGCAAGTAAAAGTTCAGCATTAAACACAAAGTTCGCTTCGTTCGTTTCTCTCTTCCTGTCTGTCAAAGCTGACTTTCAGTTCCTTGTTTCTTTTATCGCTGTGTATTTGTCATTAAAATACATAAGTAGAAGTTACTGCTTTAACAAAATGTAATAATAAGAATAGTACATTAATATGCTGCAGAAATAGCATTTTCTTGGACTTTTTAAGGATTGACCTGTATTCAGCGATGCTGCTTTGTGTGGTCCCTGAATGAAACTTCATCAAGTGCTAACTTTCCTCATGGGTATTGCTTTCCTATGCTAGCTTTCAGCCTGCTTTTGGATATAAACTGAGCATTAACTACTCTAATATTGTTATCTGAGGACTCTTGACCTGGAGGTGTAGGTGACAAAGGCTTTTTCTTCTGCCACTTCTTGTCTGTTCCAGAAAGAAATTAAAACAGTCGTAGGCTTAGACTGTAAGGTGTGAGCTGAAATGTAAGGTTATAAATGTTTACCTTGGAAAACAAGTGTGAGAGTAAATGTTTACAAAATATCATAAGGCATAGGTGCAAATTCATGACCTCTGGTATTTCTAGGTCTTTAGAGTCAATGCAGTTGAAAAATATGTGAGGAATAACCTTGCGTCTTTTGGTCTTCCTGGTTTTCCTTTTCTCGTGTAAGGCTCATCAGTGGATAAATATTCTGTCTTTCATTGGTGTGTGATCTGGCTGCTTTCTGCTACCACAGAGGCCCTCCATGTGGCACAGAGCACGAGAAGAACCCAATGCCAACCTCATGAAGGGATGCTATCCAGCAGAGGGGAAGAAAGCCATGGGCAGAGAAATGGGGCAGAGGCGGGGAGCAGTGGGGTGCTTGTCTGCTTTGTCTGCCTCCTGTGGCCACCTGTGGTTGGTGTGATTTGCCGAACCTCACGGAGCTCCGTGGGGAGGGACTGCAGACAGAGCTGCGGAAGTGAATTGCAAATCCGCTTCTGCGTGATGGCTCTCCCGTGTTTGCCCTCCGCAGATCACGCCTGTCCCACTGTTTGTACCTTCCGTCTTTGATTTGGTGTTTATTTCTTCCTCAGCGGAGCTGAAATATGAAAACAGGGCTTTCTTTATATTTCCGGGATAACTAGGTTGGAAGGAGGTAGCGGAATCTTATTCCATCCCAGCCTGCAAATCTGGCAAGTTGGGCTAAGTGTCTGCATTTTTCAGTGCATCTTCAAGCTGAACACCTCTCTTAAAATTTCAGTCTGTCCTATTAAAATAGCCAATGACAAAAACCAAAAAAACACCACCACCAGCACCACCAACCAAAAAAAACCAACAAAAAAAAAAACCCACTCCAAAACTTTTTCCACCACTTGCAGGGCGGAAGTCAAATGTACAAATGTCTGTTGTGTGGGAGCAGCTGACAGTGTGCTGGAAGCTATGCAAAATATTTATAGTGAATCCTGAGTGTCCAAGCAAATCTGCCTTTTAAAGGTTTGACAAAGTTTGTGAACCTTTCAGGTAAGCATCAGCCAAGTGTTAGGCTAAATCTGAGCTGAATGCAGTTTGCCAGAAAGGAATTTATGGCTTTGGCTCTGGGTAGAAACTGCAAGATTCAGCATGGTCTTGGCATGGCTGGCTCTGCGTAAAGAGAAACTTGGCAGTTTAGACTAAGTTTCAGGTGTTACGTTAATGTTGGGAAAATGCATTCATAATGCTGAAAGCACAATATTTTTATCATCATAAAATATACCCATAACCTGTTCATCTGTGAAATTATAACTTTACAAAAGAAGAAAGCACTTAAAATAACTCTTGGTGCAAATCTGTAAATACATTCTTAATTTAATGATAGATATATGAATGACTACTTTTCTTCATTCCGTTTTTAAGGTGGCTTCTGTGCATGTATGTGTATGCACATAACACATGCATAACACATGTATGTTTATGTAAATAAACATTTATTGTTTTCTTTAAGTTTTGATGTGACTTTTTAGAACTTTAGCTTTAACTGACACGAGCAAAATGGAGAGTTAATACGTCAGGAAGCAAAGTGCAGATAAGCAGTAAACGTTCCCAATAGAAACTGTGATAAGAGAAATTGTATGGATGATAAGAATGGTAACAGCTTCGTCAAAAATGGTGCTTAACAGCAAATAACAGTCAAACCCTTGATGATACACAGCAGGTCCAAAGTCAACTTATTAAGTGTGATCAGCAGTGGGCAGGGTTGCACTGCCAGGGGCGAGGCTTTTACAACAGTCAATTTCAATGCTAAGAAAAAGTTAGATTTAAACAGAAGGATCTGATTTGCATTTCAAGGGTTAATATTTCTGGAGAGCTATGAGTGGGAGATTTCAAGTTATGGCTTAGGATATAGTATCATGTGGATAAGATGATACTTCTGTCATGATGTTGACACCAGTAAAAGATCTCCAAGCTGTTCTCAAAGAAAAATATGGTTGAAGAAGATACAGAAAAATAAAATGTGCATTAAAGTCTGCTTTTTGATATCTAGACATGCACAAAAATGCTGTGTATGCAATTTACCATAATTATCTCTGAAAACAAGGAAACTTGCAGAAGGAAAGAGAGAATTATACATGCTTTAAGTGTGTCACTTGGCTAGCATTAATTATTTGGCATATGAATATTCAATTCTGTGTCTAATTTTCTTCCAAAAATAGATTAGGAAAGACAACCATATCAAATATATATCATATGTTGCACAATGGCCCTGATTATAATTTCCTGGATATGGTTCCTTTAACATTGTGAGACATTTTTTGCTATGTAGATACGAGCTTCCTGGATATGGTGAAACATGCGAATTATCTGGATTAATCAGACTAGCAATTTTCCCCAAAGCAGTAGGCACTTGTTACGCAAATCAGTGTTAATCCAAAGCAGGCTTTGACTGGCCAGTGATGGAAAACTACGTGAGAAAAGACAAGTCTGCAACATAAGAACTTCCAGTAAATTAGTGAAATCCCCAGGGAAGTTCACAAGAAGTCAGCTAAGGCATTGAGGTGCGCAAGCATGAGCCAAGATGCTGCCACTAGGAATGGCCGTCATGGCCATCGACAGCCACCCAGCCTGACCATTAAACTGACAACCAAAGGGCTTTCTAGGACTGGTTGCCAGGAGTAAACTAGCGTAGTCCAGACAGAGAATAAGATTAAACCCTGATAAGATCAAACACTAAAGTGAAACTAACCAAAGTGTAAATCAGCATGTGTAAATTCCTCTACAGTGACTACAGACAGCACGTCGCAAAAGCTGATCTGAGTAAAGACAACTCTTCTGTTGGCAGAGGTACCTGTTTGTCTGATTTCTTGGGGTTTTTACCACCTGGCACCAATAACTGTTTAACTTTAAAAGTGTGATGGTGTAGTCATGGCGATCTAAGGATTCAGTTCTGTACGCATAGGGTTTTTGTGGTCTAACACAAGGTCGGATGGGGCTTGGAGCAGCCTGGGCTGGTGGGAGGTGTCCCTGACCAGGGCAGGGGTTTGGAACTGGATGATCTTTAAGGTCCCTTCCAACCCAAACCATCCTGTGATTCTGTGGTCTTTCTTCACAAGTCTTGATTTCACTTAAAATACTCTCCTTTGAAAACACAACTTTCAGTGATACAGTCACATGATTTGTGATATAATCACATAATGACAGTTATCAAATAAAATTTTCCGCATTAAAATAAAAACTCAAAGAGTGCATCTGTAGAGTGCACTGGATTTTTTTTAGTACTGATAAATACCCTGAAATAGGTTGAGGGACTGTTCAAATGCAGTGCTCAAATGACTTCTCTTTACCAAAAGTCCTGCAAAGATACTTTGGTTTTATAAATATAAATATCATTCCTCTAAAATAGGTGACATTATCTGAATCCACTTCTCCTTGGAAAACCATATTTTTCAATTTCAGGGTAGGGTATCTCAGCCATGATGAAAATACTTGTGTGAGAATTGTGGCATACTTTAGTTTTAAGGAAAATAATCTAATGCCTTGATGTATTTATGTTCATTAGAGCAATAAAAGTCCTTTATCTTACAAGACCAATTTAAAATTATGGGATACAGTATGCATCTTGGCTTTCTCTCAGTGTGTAAACAGGAGATAAAGAAGAAGTTTGTTGATGGCCTACAGTCTGTTGTGTCCTTTCTCATTACTATTAGCAGAATTATCTCAGTTTCCAAATTTAGACACACTGTATTGGCAGCACAGGGAGTTGGAACATTGCAGAATTAGAGGATAAAGAGACAGAGAGACTACAAGTGTCAAATGCTCAGTGAAAGCTTTCTATGGATGGGTCCACCAGCTTTGCATGTGATCTGATGAAGTGTAAAATGTACTCTCTCCTTTTATTGACAGCTATGGAAGGCTGTCCATGGTTTACTAGCTTCCTGCAGCTGTCGCTCTGCAGAATAAATAAATCAAGCTGTTGTGTACGAGAAACCCCCTCACACACATGCATACGCAAAACCCTCCTACAAATTATAAAATGTACCAGGAAAACCTCCCACCTTCTCCTATAGAGAACTTTCCACAGCCTCTTTGGGAAACTTGTTCCAGAGCTTAATTATCCTCATAGTAAATAATCCAGTTGGAACCTCCCATGTTTCAATTTAGGACCAGTATGTCTCATTCTCCTGCCATAGAATCAGACTGTGTTGGGTTGGAAGGGACTTCCAAAGTCCATCTTTGCAGTGAGCAGGGACATCTCCAACTAGATCAGGTTGCTCAGAGCCTCATCCAGCCTGGCCTTGGATGTCTCCAGGGATGGGGCCTCCACCCCCTCTCTGGGCAACCTGGGCCAGTGTCTCACCCCCCTCAGGGGAAAGAACTTCTTCCTAAAGTCTCACCTAAACCCACCCTGCTCTAGTTTAAACCATTGCCCCTCCTCCTATGGCTACCTGCCCTGGCAAACAGCCCCTCCCCAGCTTTCCTGGAGCCCCTTGAGGGACTGGAAGGGGCTGGAAGGTCTCCCCGGAGCCTTCTCTTCTCCAGGCTGAACCGTCCCAGCTCTCTCAGCCTGTTCCCACAGCAGAGGGGCTCCAGCCCATGCTCCTCTGTCTTCTTGGTGGCCGCCTCTCGTGCATTGGAAGGCTAATAGCATTTAATGGCTATTAATTCCCCTCTGAGCCTTCTTCACACTGAAAAGCCCGCTTTCCTCATCATGTCCTCACAGGTTATGTGCTGTCCAACTGTCAAGGACAATGTTCGTGTGTCCCTTGAAAAAGTAAAGTGGTGCCAACTTGGCCAAAGTTGTTTATATGATAAACACAGTGAAACGTATATTGCAATGCCAACGACCCTATTTTCCATAGTACTTTATAATATTAAAGGATGAAGGGAAAAAGAGCATCATGAGTATCGAAAGTCTGATGAAGGACGATTCAATTCTCAAACTAGTGATTTTGGAAAAAAACCCTGAGACTTTGAAAGCTGTGGTTGTAGTGACACAACGCAAGTGTCTGCATCCTGCCCGTGCACTTTCAAAGTAAACAGCCTGGTAGATGCTGGTGCTAAAATAAGCACAGATCAATGCGACTTAATCCATGGCATCTTGATGTGTACGATCATTGGAACTCAGTGTTTGGGCAGGACCGTTTGCCTTGTTTTGATTTCCTAGAATTCAGTTGCAGTGGTTTCCAATAGGGACACAAGGTAGTGAGAGTAAGACCACAAATCCCTTTTGATACTTCAAACAAAACCACAATGATGGCACAAAAGAACTCACCTTTATAGAGTATATCTTCCTGAGACTCTAGATTTGGCTAGGAATGTGGGTCAAGGAAGGTTCCCTCCTTTTTCCAGCTAAGCAAGAAATTTTCTACCAAACAATACAGTTCCTGTGTCAACGGATAACCTACTTGAGAGAGTTGAGTTTTCCTAGTTATAATAGTTTCTTAAGCTTCTGTGTGTAAGGCATTGCAGTGGTATTTTACAAGGGCAGGGGAAGTAAACCTCACAATTTTTGTTATTGTTAGCTAACTCAGTGTGTGACGACTCCTTTGCCTGGAGAAGTCAAATAACCTGCCTCAGTCCACGTGCTCATTGTGGAATTACGCAGAGGAGCCATCTCATCACCTGTCTGCATCAATACGTGGGATTTCTCTGAATCGCACACATCCTTACCGTCCTTGAGGAAAGGAGGGCTGCAGCAGGAGTCCCACGCGGGGCGATGCATCTCAGCGATGCTGCCCTGCAGGAGGGTCTGCGTCTCTGGACGACAGCGAGGGGCAGCCGGGAGGAGTGGCAGCAAGGAGGATGCTTTGGGTGTCAAAACGCCTTTCTGTGGTTCTGCCAGAGCAACAGTTCCTCGGAAACAGCACTATCTGAAACACACAGAGACTGAAATCAGGACGTCGGTGCAAGTTAAGGAGATAGTTGTGGCACTTTATTCCATGTTTATTTGTTTCGGAAGGGTGAGTGTCCCCACTTGGGGCTGCACAGGAGAGCAACATAGCATGGGCTTTGCACACCAATGCCTTATGTCCCTGCAGTTCTAAAAGACAGGGCTGTGCAGCATTTTCAGCTAATGGGCTTTCTTGAAAAGTACAAAGCCACTTGAAACTTGCGTGCAACTTCTGTGGCTATGTCCTCAGAGACCAAAATGCCAGAGGCTGCTCTGAATCCAGTGACGTCACTCTTATCTCTTCTTCTTAGGTTTTTTATCCTCTTCACATCCATTAAACAACTTAAATTAAAAGAAATCCATTTGCTGGTCCCATTATGCTTGACCTACATCAGAGTCCTTGGATTTGTTTATAGAATCAAAGGACATTTTAGTTCCTTTTTAATGTCTCTTAAGTGCAACATGTGTTTGCATCAGTTTTTTGGAATGCATTTACTTACATCTATCACAAAGAAATTTCCTCTGAGTTAACTGCTCTGGGTCTTTGTGACAAAAAAACCCCAATAATCTGGAAAAGTGGGAAACAGTTCTCTCAAAATAGTTTTTTTTCAGGTTTTTGTTTGCTGTTAAAAAAATGCGCGCACAGAGCTGTATGGCTTTATAGCAGCTGTGTGAGGGTGTTTCCAGTGCTTGACCAGCTGAGATTGATATCCCATCGAATCCCATAAACTTCTGTTATGTGTTGCTTTGGATCAGACTGTTTTGTCATATAGTTTTAGCATTAGAAATTACGAATCTGTGGATCGCGAAGTGTGGTTTAATGCTGCCGGTTTTACTGGGTTGGGGTAATGAACATCTATGTTGGGTATTTGCAGTCTCCATGTATTTGCAAGACTCATTCCATTAGGAATTCCCAATTATAATCCTAGTTATTACTTACATGCCAATGGGTACCTTTCCAATAAATTGTTCTGCTTAGTACAACTCGTTTCAGGGGTCTAGAGGACAATGTGGGATACAATAAAGCAATGCAAATGTAATTGTATTGCAGCAATCAGGAAGAATCCAGGATTTCTGTAATCTTTTTGTTAACCCCTTTTTTAGTAATTATTTAACTTGGTTTATTTATCAATTGAAATGGATTCTTTTTCCTCAGTATTAGTGCAACTTAGGAATTAGAGAAAGTCAGATTTCATATTCAAGAAGTTCAGTCACTGGATTTCTTTGCTAACAAAAGACATGGTTATAATACTTTTCTTGGCTAAGTCTAAAGGTCAAAATTAGCAATTTTTAAAGAAGAACTGCAGAGGCATACAGCAGAGCCTTTGTAGTAGTCAAAAATGAAAGACAGTGTTGAATTAGTGGATATCATAGAGAATCTAATTTATAGCTACAACTTGGTATCTGTGACGGCAGCAGTGCAGTTTGCAGGAGATTGAAATTTGGGCAAGAATGCAAAGAGCCAGCAGGTCAGTAAGGAAATACAGAATTGTGGCTAGGGGCCAGCAGCCAAATCCTATTGTAAAGGCGGCCCTTAACCACATTTTCACTATTATGACAACTGTGAAACTTGAGTTGGTTTTGTTCTTGTTGGGATCTTGGCTTTGCTTTGCAACTGTGTGGGTTCAACCAAATAATAATTTTCAATGACTCTTTTGGGTTGTGTCTTATGTGTGCGTGTGTGTGTGTTTAGCTGGAGGCCCCAGGATAGGAACTTACTTTTAATTTCCAGATCTCTGGTGGGCAGTGACATCATCTCTTATTTTCTGTAGAAAGTGGCTGCAAGCCTTTGAAGCGCGGATTGCTGGTATAAGGGAAAGCATCTGCTACAGCGTAGAGGATCTTGCCGCCACAGCGTTCAAACTCTGATCTAAGCTCCCTTCATTTCATACCTTGATGTTCTTCTCTCTCTGTTTCAGGGCCTTTATGTCTTTGTAGTATATTTTATCCTGCACAACCAACTTTGCTGTCCTGTGAAAGCAAGCTATACCGTAGACATGAATGGGCATACAACTCCGGGATCAGCATTTTTCACACATGGCAGTGGTCTGCCGGCTGCAGGCGGAGAGATCAGCAAGTCCACGCAGAACCTCATCAGTGCTATGGAAGAGGTAACAGTGCTCTATAGTCACTTCCTTGTGTATTGAAAATGTACCTGGAGATTTAAAGGGCAGTACTGAAGTGTAATACACAGGAATGAGATGGTAATTATTGCAAGTTAGGTTTGGGGAGGATTATAATTTATTTTTTTACCATAAAATTTGTTATCTTTATCCATGGTGATATTCTTGGGACTTACAGCTCCCCGGTAACATCCCATCTAGGGAATTTTCCCTTTTCTACTCGAACCTTCAGTTTGTTATAAAGGCTGATTAAAGTGTTGTCAAAAGTAGGTCATGAGAAAACAAAATACCAAGTTAATTTTTTCAGCTTACTGCAGTTCTTGGATGTAGTTCTTAGAATTTTCCAAAGTCATGCTGTGCAAAATTTCTGGAAATTGTAATAGAACAGAATAAAATTAGAAAAAAATTAAATTGGAGGGAAGGGAAGGGGAAAGGTGTTTCAGCTTTTCATAACATTTAAGGAGGAAATAGATTTTCAAAACCACATCTTTTCTCAAGAACTGAAATTCTGATTCTTTGTGCAGCTCTACCTTAAACTCGAGTGGCAGATGAACTATGGCAAAGTTGAGATTGAAATTGAAGGGCTTTATACCACCACCAGAACCTTCAAAGACTCAAATTACTTGAAAATATTGTATCGGTAAACATGATAAGCAGTGCGTTGCAAACTGTAGGTCATATAATGGAAAGTAATTATGATTAGTGGTTATGGAAAGGAGAAGCAGGGCCCAGCAGAGGAAGAGACAGTGGTAAGAGAGGAATGAGCTGGAACCTTTCACTGCTTTGATTTAAAGTTCTCCGTAACAGGGGCCAATGTTCAGAAATAGTAATGTTTTTTCAACTTTATGAGATAGCTATGACAACTGTAATAAACACACATTAAATGACTTGTAATCAAGTTACATATATATATGTGTGTGTGTGTAGATATATATTATTTATTTTAGGGGGGAAAAAAAAAGGCTACCTGGTTCACTATAGAAGTGACAGAATAGCTGGTTCCAAAATCTCTTGGTCTTGAGTTCAGCTCCGGTCATACTTTTCAGATTATGTACTATAGTTTTGATGGTTATTGCATTTCTGTGTCTTTTTAAACTTTGCAGGTGCCTGCAGACTGGGAGAGGGCATCCTTGCAGCCTGCTAGTCAAGCTAGTGCTGCCTTTAAGCAGAGTCCACAAAATGGCAATGTTTTCCACCCTTCTGGAGGATTTAGTACCAGCTCGTTGGTTGCCGATGAGGAATCACAGGAGTTTGATGACCTAATATTTGCTTTAAAGACTGGTGAGTGATTCTTCTTGTTCCTCAAAGCTATGTGTTCTTCACCCTAATGGTGTCACCATTCTCTGAGATCCAATTAATGAGATCATTAATATAATCTGATTGCCAGTGAAAATCAGAAGTAAAATTGTTTTGCCCTGGACTGCTATTGCATGAAAAACATTGTGCAGGCTATCTAAAATAACAGGGAAGGAGTCTGCAAAAGAAAGTTTTGAGTCATGATGATAAGCAGACCTGCAGAAAGTAAGAGCAGATGAGAGGATCTGACATTTTTCACAAGGGCTTAAATGGCTAACATGAGCTGTCTTGTCTTCTTTTCCTTTATTTTTCAAATTGATATATAGAATATATACAACGCTTATCTTTACTTTTTATATGTCTATATATATCTGTGAAAAGCAGCATAACTTCATAAAAATTGATTTTCCCAATAAGTGTGGGACAAATTATTTACACAAAATACATTTTGATCTGAAAAGCAGCGTACACTGGAAAGATAAACTAGACTTCTGCCCAAACACAGGAGCCAGGCGTGATGAGCTCACCATGCTGCTGGAGGATGGAAGCAGGGGAGGCCGCTCCAGGTGCCCACACTCAAACTGCACCTACAAAACAAAACATTTGTTATCAGATTCCCCTCAATAGCCTTAGAGTTCAAGTCTTCAAAATCACAGTCTTTGCTCTCAGTTATCTATTACTTTTCTGCCTCCCCCCACCAATGAAAACTCAGGTTATTCAAATGATGGTATAAATAGATATCCAGATGTGGTCACAGGTGGAAGAAATGAAGTGAAACTTGATTCAAAGATAGGTCAACATGGGAATGGCTGATAAGATAACCACAAAGGCAAAGGAGCACCACCTGGTAAGACCTGCAGATGCTAACCCAAACCCACCTCCTCTAGCCACCAGGTGAAATACAAATGGACTGGCATGGCAGTAGGAGGTCACCTATGAATGATCTTTGGGGATACCGTCAAGCCTTGTAAGAGACTTGTAAGGTACTAGCGACATTAGCAGGTTACGTACTCTGGCACCAATAATTTCAGGAGTTTGTTCCCTTCAGTGACACCAGGGAAACCAGGTAAACTGGTCAGAAGACTGTGAATGCTGCTAATGAACGAGTGTATTCATATTTCATTCGCTATATTCATAATACTTTACCTCCTAAGCCAATTTCCATTGCAAAAACCCCTTCTAATTATGAAGAAAGTTGTTAGATTAATAACTGGCCTAGTGCTGAGAAATACAAATTTTTATGAAGGTTGTCACAAAATCTGTATTGTACCTATTAACTTTCCTGGACATTTTGCAGACTACTTTTACTTCATTATGCAGTTAAAGATTTTGGGCAAGACCTTCAAATCTAGGTGCGTAAGCTTACAGCTGCAAATGTTTTTTACGTACCTAAAAAGGTAGCTTTTACTTTTTTAGATCTTCCTGAATATTTTGAAGGAGTCCAGATAATTTATAGATAGTTAATAAGATATGAGGCCATTCACATCTAACACTCGCACCATCGCACATGGTGTTTACTGCTGAATCAGCTGAGTCCACATCAGTTGGCCTATTTTCTGCAGTAAACTCTACACACTGTGGAGGACTGAGTCTTAAATCATGAAGAAAAATTGAGGAAATAGCATCAGTTAAAATTCATGGTTAATATAATTCACCACAGCTTTAGTACTTAATGATTTTCTGATAAATCCTCAAGCTCCATCCTTAGTTAATTTGGTTTCAGTCCTTCTAAAGGAAGTAGGTCTAGAACCAGCTTTTGATTATTTTACCTAAATTTTATCAGCCTTCTTTATTAATATGTTATTATCTTACGAGCCTTTTGTATTAATGTGATTTGAAGAGAGACCTCAGGCCACAGTTGGAGAAAAATATTTTTGTTTGTGTTACTGATTCAAGTAGTACCTGACCATTTTACCCCAATGCTTATTGGTGTGCCCAGACTGTGCCCCCAGCAACATTACAGGGGCAAAAAAGATGATTTCTAAGCCAAATCAGTTGTCCAATCTGGTTCCAGGCCCACACACAATATTTGCACAAGCCAAATTTAAGAGGCGGTGTTCAGGTTAGAGTAGCTTTAACCACCAAAGTAAATGTTTATCAGCTATTGCCTTAGATACAAGCTCAACACAGTCTTTAGACCAAAAACCGTGAGCTTTTCTGTAACTGAAAATTTTATCTGTTTTACTGTTCAGACATCTTTAATCCAGACCTGCTCTCTAGTCCAGTTCAGTGCATGGCCAAGGAGTCAAGGTGCTCCCTATGGCAAGAGGCTGTGTGGAGGCAATAAAAAGGCAGATGACGAGGTGGAAAGAGGGATTTCTTCTCTCTTTGGCAGTGCAGGTTTATGCTGCTGAAGTATTCACTGAGCTGTGGACATTGGGAATTTTATGGTACAGTTAAGCTATCAGGCACGGAGAGGAGCTTGTCTCCTAGTCCCTCCTGGCAGCACATTTCTTCTTCCTCTCTTGGATTGTTGCTCGTACTCACATGAAACCGCAACAACTCAGGTTAGAGACGTCTCCTTTTCCTCTTCCTCTCCCTGTCTCTCTCCCTCTCCCCTTGCCACTCCACATCAGTATGATGCCCTTTGAGCACCAGTCCCGGCTCCGAGGAAGCAGTGGTCATCAGCAACTGGAAGACCAGCACCTCTTCTCTAAGTAGGCTAAAACGTCTGGGCATCCGGGGTTCTTCTCTGTCTTTTGCTGTAAGCAGTGCTTCTCAAACCTTTTTAGACCAGGCTTTATTTCAGTAGGCTGAGAATGCCTCATCTGGAGCAGACAAGCCCCTGGGAGGGCAAGGGAAAAAAGGTGTGCTTTGCACCACATTAGGTGTTTCTATCACTCCTAAAGGGGTAGGTAAGGCTTTTGGGTATAAAGGAAGAATAGAAATGCTTGCTCTGCTATTGCTTGAGCTTTACATCTGATGATAAGCAGGAACAGAAGCCTCCATTATCTGTCCTTACCTAAAACTGTCAATCTATAACCAAGCTCGGCCTTAGCTGTGCTAAAATATTAGCTCCCACTCTGAAGGTTGGCTGAGGATCATCACTGATTAGCAGAGGAGTATGCAAAAAATGTCTTTATGCCTCTTTGCACTTCACCTGTCCTTTCTGCTCATGTAGTTCGGAGCTCTCTGAAGGTTTACTTTAATTTGTGCTCACTGTCTGTAGCCGCGAGGTTTAATCCGGCAGCCAAGATCGGTGAGAATGAGGGTATAAATAATCACAGCAGTGCTAAAGCCCCACCCTGGCACGGCAGCGGGCCACTCTCGGCAGGGAGAAATGAAGGGTGCCTGATGCAGGTTAAAAAAAAATCAAACCAACCCCCACAGCGCGACTTTAACTTGCAGTGGTTTAGTAATTTGCAGTTTGCAGTGCAGCTCCGCAAATAGATGCGTTGGCACACTTGGCCTTATTGCTAAAGAAATGTGCTGTAGAACTATGCACTTAGCCCTTGGTTCCGTAATCATTAATGCTGGGCCTAATTACAGATTAACCTGAGAGACGGACTGGGTCAGATGAAGGCATATGACTGCATTTCTAGCAAATTAGGTGGACAACATTGTACTGTTTCTTAGTCAGCTTTTCTGATAGCTTTATGCAAGCTTTGCATCACGTGGCCATAGAAATTTTTGTTTGGGGCAAGAAATCCAAAAGCTGGACTTCTTATATCATAAAGCCATGGCCTCTGAACGCCTTATCAATTAATTCCTCCTTTCCACCAAATAATTTCATGTCCATACAGAAATACATGGTTAGGATACACGATGCTCACTGTATCACCTCATCTCTTACACTGTGGGAATCTTTTGGAAGGCCAGCCAGCTCCAAGGAACTTTATGTGAAGGAAATTATAGAACAATTATGGCAGGAAATAATAATTTAGGGACATGTCTTGCCTATTGATATGTGCTAAAACATTTTTTTTTTAATGTTTGTGAGTTTGGAGTAAATTATTTATTTTATTGTATTTCGTTTATGGCTTTTATAATTAATAAAAGGCTTAGCTTCTACTGAGGACAATTATTTACTAATCATTTTTTGATAATTGCACTAATTAATTTTAAAAGCGACTTCTTATGCATGGTTTATATTGACAGACAATTTAATAAGACCATTGCCTTCCAGATTGTCACAGAGTCATATGTTACTGTCATTGAGGCTAAAGCCCGATATAGCGGAATTCCCTAAGGACTTCTGCTCTGGTTAGGGCTGGGGAGTTAAAAAGGGAGCCAATAGGATAAAAGTAGATGGAATCTGTCCCAGAGCAGCACGCTGTCCATCAGCTTTGCTCGAAAGCATAAATACCGTAAATGCACAATAGCTTTCCTGATCTTTGAGCCTCCGTCCATACTCCCACCTCCGACAAATGCTCCCCGTTCTGTGATGCACAAGAGACTGAACCAGCTCCTTCCTTTGGGTGAGATGTGAATGCAGAACACAGCAAAGCCTTTGAGGGAGGCTCAAACCCCTCCAGTGCTGACTGGTGACCCATCCCTGGAGGAAGGTGTTTGCAAAGACATTTATAGGTTAGAATGGACAATACCAGCCTAGCACACTTTTGGTACTTCCAAATATGCACCGGACAGTATCAATGGAGGACATTCCTACATCCACATCCAGTGTATTTTTGCTCTTAAAAGAGGCATGTGTGATAAATCCTAAATAAACATTGTATATGAAGAATACTTGGAAAAAATATACTACATAAGTTAAAAACCCCACATGAATGCAGCTCTTACAATAATGATCCTATATAAATCAACTCACAACTTTCAGTGCGATACACCGAGGGTTCCAAAGTCAGCCTTTTTTAAACCTTGGTGTTGTTGCGTAGGTGCCTGCTGTAAGAATTAGGTGTCTCGTGTTGGGCTAGAACTAGAGGAAAAAATCGAAATTTAAATTTCTGAAAGGTGTTCAGTGCAACGTCCTGGAGACTGTCTGCCACAGGGCAGATTAATTGTAGATGGTGGCAAAGTGCCAGATTCTTGCCCAGCCTTATGAAACTACGTCATTTCTGTTTTGAAGGGCTCACTTCACAGAAAAAAAGGAAGGAAGGGTAGCCAGTTTGCATATTCATTCAACTTCTCATTTGTGATTGCTCACAAATATGCTATCTGTTGGCGGCTGAACGTGACTATATAATATCCAGGAGGGACTTTTAGTCCAATCTGAACTTTATTGCTAGAAGTCTGCATTTCTCTTGGTGTCATTTCTGTAAAGCCAAAGCACTGAAAGAAGAATTTAAGCTTGTTTGTTTAGCTTATTTATTTCTATCTAATACGTCACAAACATAGATTATGAGACATGATTTATTCAGAAAGCAGGATGGAAGTGCTTACGAGATAGAAAGTATCCCCAGAGATATAAGTACGGGGATTACAAAACAAACTCCGTCTCCCTTGAAATGTTTTAGTGAAAGTCTGAGATATATCTGAACAAGCAGATGATAACAGCTGGTGTTCAAGGGCACGTAGGAGTGCGCTGATGAAATCCTTCAACCAGTAGATGTCACTGGAAGGATCTTGCTGGGCTTGCAAAGCCAGCTGTGACTTTTCAGTTCCTAGCTAGTCCTTCGATACAGAAAGAGAGGAAGAAAGGCCTCATTTTCCTGCGTCTTCCTCTTAAAATAGTTTCTTCACAAATTGGGGAAAAGTAATACTCCCTGATACATAGCTATCATCCAAGTCTAGTATCTCTAGGGGAGCTTTTTTGGACCTGATTGTGTTTAAATTCTGCTCTAATCTGAGAACAAGCTGGACCTATGAACTCTGTGAAACTCCATCGTGTAAATAGTCATACCCTTCCCACTCTGACGACTGTTTGGTAAGATGGTATCCTGGTTACATTTCAGCTCTCATTCCTAAAAAGGATCAGCTCTGGCATAGTTTGTCTTTGCATCAGCAGCAGAACAAGGCCCTTGTAAACCCAAAGTATCCTACTTCAGTCTCTGGTTTACCAAGTTCCTGATAAGAACTTCCGTAACAACAACAAAAAAAATCTCCTCTTACTTTGCACAAAGTATTCACTAAGTATGCACAGATATATTTAAGAATACACATAGTGTAATACCAGATTTGACCGGTATCCAGTCTTTTTGTAGTGACCAGCACAAGACTCTTTAAGAAACTCCATACTGAATAATTGCACTATAACCACCAGTAAGACTTTCTAACTCCAACAGTCAGTGTTCACCTTAAAATCTGAACCCGGAATGATCATATTTATATAACACGATTTTTAAATTTTTTCAATAATGTATTTTTTTCCCTTTTTGAAATTTGTACCCTCTTCAGCCTGAATAAATGTTTTGAATGATTTGGTGCTACATGAGAAGTATTGTTTTGTTTCTCCATTCAAAGTACTTTATTGACTTCAAGGTTATTACCTTGTTCTTCCATCACCAAATGACAAATGCAGCAGTCTGATTTATCTTCTCTCTTACATTCATGTTTCCTTTCTAAAACAAACAGTTTTAGAGAAGATAAGGAAAAAAAACCAAACAAATAACTTGCTGGTGCAGTTGCTGTTTTTCCCAGGACTTTCAAGCAGCTTCTAGTTATTAGGACAATGATTCAATGAAAAGGTCAAATATGTATATAAATTTAAATCAGTAAGTATGGATTAATCATCTTCAGTACACTTATAAACAAGTATTTTAATGATTCAGAGACTAATCTTCCTGTCTGTTTTATTGTATCTTTGTACGTTGATGGATTTTTACTCTTGTCATACTCTGACAGTAATTGCTGGTGTCTCGAGAGCTTGGGTCATACAGACCCCAGAACAGGACTCATCTAGTAGATGTCAATGATGTCAAGGCGACCCAAACGCCAAAACCATGCATCAGCAGGATCGTGGTGCAGAAATACCCACTTTTCACCTGGATGCAGTAGGGCTGGGTTCACCCAGCGTTGTCCTTGAGTTTGGCCTCTACCAGGACAACTCCCAGACCTCTGCAGGAAAGCCTGCTGAGTCCTGTAGCAGCTTCTTCTCAGGTTTTCTAGACCAAGATCCATATTCAGGATTCCACCCTGACTTCACACAGCAAAGGAGCATCCCACTGCTGCCCCATTTTCCGTACTTCTCTACTGGGGAGGTGGTGGAAGGAAGGGTTCCAGCTCTTAGAAGTGGAACCATAGGGGCATGGAAAGCTATGAGGTAACTCAAAAAAAAGTAATGACCCTTATCGTGTCTTTCGCCATACAAGCCAAAGTCTGGAATGTCAGCTGAGGCAGAAATAGGAGATGCATTGTACAACTGATTGAAATTCCTGAAAATAATTTTTAGTGTGAAATTGCAGATCACTCTCACAGCATACCCCGTTCAGGGCTTTTTGAGTCAGGTGTCATTCCTTTGCAACTCCCTTGAACTGCATGTACCTACAGATCTACTTCTGCCCAAAATGAA
>VXBO01004853.1:4682-35456 GCA_013400135.1 Rhinoptilus africanus
TTTTTTGTCTCCAGGTTCAAAGACCACTGGATAGATTATTCTGTTCAGTAGTGACAGTAGCTGAGCAAAAATACAGATCAACTCTGTGGTAAGCTATCAATGTTTTTTTGCAGCTGTATGGTAATTGTTTCCGAAATATTGCTTAAAACTTGCAATGAAAGGGTACTCTAGTTTATTCCAGTTGACTTTGATCAAAGGCAACTAAAAGCTGCATTCTAAAGCTACCTCCGGGAGAGAGAATGGATTAAAAATTTCTGAGAATTGGATGTGACAAGGGGAAGTAAGCTTTAGCGTAATGAAGTAAACCACTGCAGATTTTAATTCACTTAGTACATTAGTCCACAAATTGTATTGGAAGGGGAGCAAATAGGTGACCTGGTTCAGTTGTGTCTCTGAAGAGTTCAGAAACTAATCAAGGAAGGCAGAGCGGGAGCACTGAAGGAGGTAATGTCTTCAGCCACTACAGCAGATCCATTCTCAATAACAAGTCAGGATTAAGTGTCTATATACAGTGAAGCAGAGGACAGTTTAGTGGCTCCTCAGAGATCACAGTTAATCAACAGTTACATCCAGGGCTGCCCCTAAAGTTTTGTGACAGTATTTTATATGATCATCTATTAATACTGGAGGTGACTTCAGGCATTTGCACCAAAGTTGATTTAACTGCAAAGCTAGAGCTCAGCATTGAACATTTTAAAGAGAACAAAAGCATGCAACAATTACTGGTGTTTGCAGCATGCTTGTTCAGAGACTTTAGGAAGCTACGCTCAGCTGAGATGAAACTTTGAGAAGAAAATGTTTTCAAATACTGAATTTCACTGCAGTCCATCTCACAAATGACAGAATTCATATTACTATGGAACAGTTCCTGCTTTTGTCAGTGCCAATGAACGTGTATACCTAGCAGAGATTATATTTGGGCCTCAGTGTCTTTAAAGAAAAACGATTCTTCAAAACTCAGTTTCGTTTAGGGATCATATTTGTAAAAGTTAACTTTCTGAGGATTGCAGCCACTTGGTCCAAACACACATTGACTTCATACCTTTGAAACGAAGAGTGTTTAAGATGCAAAACCTTATAGAAACAGATTTTCTAGGAATGTCACATCAGGAGTGATGCACCAACATTAACACCTAGCAAGACTCCAATAATTTCTGGAACTGACCTATTTTGTTCTTCTGCTAGGAGATGACTACAAATGCTGTTTATTTCATGATGTTGCATCAGAGACAGGAAGTTGTGTCTCAGCAGTGTAGAGACTTCAGTTTCTACTTTTACCTGTGCTCTGTCTGCTTGCTCTTCAGGGACAAGTCAAAGAAGCTAGCAGAACAGGCTGCAGCTATTGTCTGTCTGAGAACATTGGGTATCCCAGAGGGAAAGCTGTGTGAGGGAGAAGATCACGTGATTAACAAACGCAAGAGGGAAGAATGGGAACGATTGAGTAACAGAGACCACAGAGAAGATCTTGCTGAGCCTTCCCATAAAAAAGCTAATTTTATTGAAGGAACTTCTGACATGAAGGTGCCTAAGATGCCACGATAGCATGGAAATTAGAGGTTGCACGCCTATGCAGCTACAAATTAGCTCCTGTTTGTATATCTTGCTGTTCGCGTTTCGTTTGGATTCTCTCGGAGACAGATAAATTCCCCAGTTGTGAAACGTGCCAATGAGATGTTTACTGTTCAGCACTCACTATCCCTATGGTGCCTTTCAGACAGGATAAATTAGCAACTTGATTTTAAAGAACATTGCAAAGATTATCCCAAATAATAAATTTTTTAAAATACCAGATATTCTCGAAGCAATTTTTTTATCGATTTTATTACTTGTGGTTTTGGTTTTAGGAAGTCTGCAGTGTGCTGGTAAGAGATGTGTGAATGCATCATCCACAAACAGATGGATTCATTGTGGAACTATGTAGTTAATCAGAAAAATCAATGTATGAAAGTACTAGTAGCTAAGTAGACGTGGTTTTGTCAAATGAGTTTTGTGCATGTCTTGCAAGCTTTATTTGCACCTGTTATATATCAAGAAAATGTTTTTTGCAGAGAGAAGGACCTAGAAATTATATCTAAGCATGAAAATAACATTATTTCATAATTTCTACTACACTTTACCCTCCAGAAATACAATAATAAGAATTAACCATCCTTTCCTAGTCTTAGGTATTACAGTTGTGTCTTTCCAATAAGGAAGTGGAGCCAAGCCTGGTAGCCATCAGTTTGTTGAATGAAGGTGCTTTGAGCTGTTTTGTTCTTTTCAACTTGGAAGTTCTAGTAAATGTCTACATGTTTATTACTTGCAATAATGGGCATCCAGATATGGCCTTATATATTTGTTCTTGAAACGTAACCTGGTTTGCCTCAATATTTAGCTGCTACTGATATTGGTGGCCTTAATCAAAGGCACGTGTTTTCTTCTTAGTTTGCCATCGTCATAACTTCGTATTAAAGTAAACTGTAAGCACATGCTGTATGCCAAGAGAGAATACAGACTCAGTCTGATTTCATGGCAATCTAGCTGAGCTTGTCTGATTTAAATTAGAGTTTTGAATCCCCAAGAGAATGTTCATGGATTGAGAGAATTCAGGGACTTCAGTTATTAACGGCTTATTGAAATGGTGGCTTAGTTTTCCTCAACAGGGCGAGGAATCTTCAGATTATCAGTTCTGGACTGAAAACAGTGACAGGTACATGATGCCATGATGAGGAGGGCCACGAAGATGATCCGAGAGCTGGAGCCCCTCTGCTGTGGGGACAGGCTGAGGGAGTTGGGGTTGTTCAGCCTGGAGAAGAGAAGGCTCCGGGGAGACCTTATAGCGGCCTTTCAGTACCTAAAGGGGGCCTACAGGAAAGCTGGGGAGGGACTCTATCAGGGAGGGAAGCGATAGGACAACGGGTAACAGCTTTAAACTGGAAGAGGGGATATTTAGATTGGATATTAGGAAGAAATTCTTTACTGTGGGGGTGGTGAGGCGGTGGAACAGATTGTCCAGTATATGTATGGTATTTATATTAAATCAAAAGGGTGCTACAAGTTTTGGGGGGAGTGTTTCTGTTTTCTAATAAGAGCATGTTTTTGAATCCTTACTTAAATTATTATGTGGTCACCAGTGCTTATACTTATTCCTCTTAATTCATTGTAATAGTTGCATACATTAATGAGGTTGTCTGCACTGTAATTATGGATGGCCATAGCTAGGCCAAACAGCATGTGAAAACGACAGCAGGGAGTCACTCCGTTGGAATGAGCATTCAGTGCTAAATATAGAAGGGCTGTAAATTCTGGCAAATGGCTATGAAGTGTAACATGTTTGACACCCTTGATCAACTTCAGAAAGAACTAAAGAAAAGTGGCAATTGTATATATGTGTGTGTGGTGGTCAGAATGTTTGGGTTTAGTGACTTTCTCTTCACTCCTCTTAACTGTTACAACTGACATGTGACTTATCCTAGTTTGATCATTGAGTTCAGCCTAACCAGTTCTACAAAGATGATAACTGGTTTACTATGTATGTTCCCTTCTCTACACTGGTTTTAAAGTAATTGGTTCAGTGACTAGTGCTTTCCTTCTAGAAATGGTTCTATTCACATTAGTTTTAAAAAGCAAAGTCACACTGGTGACTTACCTATACAAGTTTCTGCTGTGCTTCTCTTTTCTGCTGTACCTTTCATAAACAGAAGGTGGCAGGTTTTTTCATTCTTTTTTTTTTTTTTTTTTTTTTTTAAGAAAAATACCCTGACTTCTGCAGTATTTAACGGTCCAGCCATTGCACTTCTGCATTCTTGCATAGGGTGGCAATTGAGACCACAGTTGGGTTTGAGGATATTTAGCCTCACTCTTTGGAAATGTTTGGGGGTTTTTTTATTTCATTTTAATGTGGTGTGAATATGATACTTTGTCAATACTAACCAAAGCTGTGCTCTATTTTAAGTGTTTGCTTAGTGAAAACGTTTCACTATTAATCCTATGGAATTCAGTGAAGCAACTGGGTTTTTTCTGTCACAAGGCTACAGCAACCAAACAAAAAAGCAGTTGTGTTTTATTTCTTGATACTGATGCTGCAGAAACTCTTTGTAATGATACCTGCCAGAATGTGATCCATGGGTATGGGGAGAACTGACGGTTATCCTCTTTGTAGCCTGTATGTGCTCTGCTTATTGCAAATGTGAATGGGAACACAGCTATATTTTTACTAGCCTTTTAGCATGGATGCGCTCACTGTGGGGCTACCTCTGGGGCCTTTGCTGGTTGGAATGCATTTTGGAATGTCCCGGGCTCTGAGCCCAACCCCACCCTGGAATGTGAGGTTAAATGTTGGCGGTACAAATACAGAGTTTGAATATCAAAATCCTAGAGTTCCCTAGTACTGCAATTTCAGAAAGCTGGCAAGTGAACCACATGTCAGCTCAGCTGCTCCCTGATTCAAAGAGTAAGCATGCCTTGGGCTGCTGGGGAGGAAGGGGAGGTAGGATGTTCTTTGTTTTGGTTTGGGTTTTACTTATCCATTATGACCTGCAGAAGGGGCATGCTTTTCAAAGACGTTTACTGGCAAGATTGCAAGAGCTCCCAAACAGGTGTTAGCTAGAAAGAAGTCTTCATTCACAAAAGCATTTTATCAAACCTACAAGCTCAACATACTCGAAACCTATTGCCTTGTTAAACAGGAGTCTGCTTATATTTGGACTCCAAGTCAAGAAGCCATGTGTCAATGAAATGGCCTGTAAGGCTTAAGTTTCCATCTGTACCACAGTGCAGGAGGCTGATGTTTGAGAGTTTCTGATGAAAAACATTAAAAGCAAGATGCAAAGCCTTTGGTGAGGAGGGAGTGCCTCGTGTATTGTTAAACAGCAGTTGCTAGGTCAGCTAAGGAGAAGAATTGATGAGCTCCAGAGGGAGTCTAGTCCAGTCAGCCTTACTCAAAAGAGCATTAACCTCAGTGGTTTTTATGAGAGGAGGCTTGAAAAATATACAACATTTGTGAGGTTCACTTAGCTCCCAAATGAAACTGTGTTGTAGGAGTTAATGTGAATATGCCTTTTAAATATCTATTAGATAGATAAATAGTTTTCCCTTGCCTTGGCATGGTGGGAGAGTCTCTGTTGTCCATTTTTAGGAAGTTACTGTCTGAGAGAGATCCTCTTACAAAGCACTGTAGTACAAATCTTGACACTTTACTCATTTTAAAATACTTTTTCTTGATAATCTCTATACATTTGTTAATGCTTCAGTGTGCCATTGTGTTTGATATGAAAAATGAGCTTCCTGTTTAACTGTCTTTAAAAATTATTGCTTGGTGGTTGTAACTGAAATAGTTATAATCTATCCTATAGTTGTGAACATGGATTTTTAATTAATGTTCTATTGTGTGGAGCTGACAATTGCATTTGAGTGCAGATCTTCAATCTGTACTTTTTAGCTGTTTTCAAACTGTATAAACATTTTACCTTTTCTAATAAGGTTTTTTGATAATTTGTAAAATTATCTCTGCAGTGTTAGGAAGCTGCATGTGCCGTGCATGCCTGTATACTTGCTGCTGTCTATTCTGTGCACAGGCATTAGCAAGGATTGTTAGCATTTGGTTATAGGTCTCTGTTAAACTTCTTAAGCAGAAACTGATAAAATGTTTTCCCTCATTGAGGTCTGAGAAAAGTGAGAGTTACAAAGACATTAAAATAAAAGCTAGTGCCTTTTTACCTTTTTTAATTTCAAGAGTTTGAAAACATTCTCCTTTGAGTTAGGAAAAAAAAATTAAGATGAGGCTATAATCACACTTCACTGTGAAGGTTCTCAGTGACTTACCTCATTTGATTCAGTGCATGCTTATTTGCTTAAGAAATTAGCTAGTGCAGTTTTCTTTAAGCTTCTCAGGCATCAAAGATGTGAATGCCATTTAGTGCTTTACTGTTTCACTAGCTCTCTGAATCGTTTTAAAATGTAAAGCCAATTTCTTGACCATCTGTGCATCTGTTGTAGCTACATACTCTCATAAGTCCCAGGCAACAAACAGTTTAAAAGCTGAAACCATTGTCATTGTTTTCTTCTCACTGTGCTGAAGTAGAGACAAATCCTGGACACCAGACAGAACACAAGTAAACATGTCTGGGTAGAGGTACCTGTATGAACCACAAAACCCATGAGATCTTAAGAGTGTTAAAAACAATATGGGACAGTTTCGCTTCAGCAGAAGCATGCATTTATTTCCCCTGTATGGCATACAATGCTTTTTCTTTTTTTGTAATTTCTTTTTGCAGAAGTTGATCGAACATTCAGTGTTCAGATCCTTACGTGAGAGGGAACAGCAGAAGGGAGTGTTCACAGGGGCATCAGAATGATAGAATTTCAGAAAGCTGGAATATTGAGACTGCAGGATTAAGCCAGTAAATCACTGTGCAGTTAGACCATGATGCCTACCTGTCATATCAGTAACATGGTAATTCTAGTTTACGGTCTCGCTGCCCTGTGGCATTCTCTTATTACAGCTAATACCAGCTTTCATATCTTGCTCAGCCTGAGCATGGAAAACAGTTGTAGTACTTACAAGGTTGATAGCCTGTTGGCTGTTTAAATAAAACAAAAAACAAAAAGAATTAATAGAGATTTAATAAATTGTCTTCTCTCCCATTAACTTTTATCAGCATGCCAAATGTTGCAATGTAGACTGTAAAATCAGTGGTAGTTTGCTCACTAGTTTAGGTAACACGCAAGGCTATCCAGTGTGACCTGAGATGTGTGCATATCCTGTGATGGCAATGATGCTGGGGTGAAGGGGTAGATAAAAAAAAAAAAACAAAAAACAAAAAAAGAAAAATTAATCACTGATGTCTTTCAGTACAGTAGTACTGGTTCAACACTTACCCACAGGTTCAGCATTTACCCATCTTCCTTGTGTTCATATTTAGTATTTAAACTCTTGTAAGACCATGGTATGATTCTCCATTCTTTGTTAGGACAAAATGTGTAACACACAATTTATTTAAAATTATGCCCTGTGCCACTGCATTACAGAAACAAACATGGCTCAAAGTATGATGGAGGACAGAGTTTCCATTTCATTTCTTCTTGTAGAGGAACACACTGAAGATAAACAGATTTGTTCCACCCCCACTTTGTTATTTTTCTCACACACCTTAATTTAAAAAAAAAAAAAAAGGGTAATTTAGATGAAAAGATGATTTTCCAGAAAGGGTTGATGTATTTCCATGAAAGGAAGAGCTAACCTCATCCTGTTAAAAAACAGCTGACATCGTCACCTATCACTGCTAGACTGCCATTATGTATGCCATTTCCCCATCAGCCCGGACTGTGAATTCACCGGATCACCTGGTCGGAGAGAACATTTCGCCCACGCAGTTCACTTTTCTCACTTCCCTTGTGCTTCAGAATGCCACGTGCACGCTGTCATCACACTGATGTCCTGTATGGCCCAACGAAACAAAATGATGATGTTTGTGTAAATGCGTGTATGAAAAGTGAACACTCTCCTTTACAAATTTTACAGGGTTTATGGGAGCCAAACCTGATCCTCAAGCTATGAAAACCTCCCCTCTGGGAAAATGAGAGAGGTAACACAGTAGCTGTCTTGTTTTAGGACATTCTAATCGTCTAATTGTATCCTTACAAACTGGGTACCTGGGGCCAGTGAAAATGCTTCTGTTCCAAGGCCAGAAGTCTCACCTAGGTCTGTAGTTTATTTCTATTCATTGCAAAGATAAAAGTGCCTATGAGTAAATCGGAGGGATATTCCTCAGTTTAGTATGCATTGGTACTTTTTTTTTAACAGTTCTAGGATCCTAGACCCACAGAAAGCAGCTAAGCATGTACCTTCTTGCATTAGTAAGTTTGGTTGGCTTGTCTATAACTGTGACTTAAACTAATTTTCACTAAATATGGGTCAGCCTTTAGAGAAGTTGTCTGTAGGTTTTTAACAGAATTTGGGATACTGAGGAAAGCTAATCTTACTGAGGCTACTCTTCACTCAGGTCCATGTGGGTGGGGAAGAGAAGGATTTTCAAATGGTAATTCAGAATAGTTTCTCCTCTGTTCTTTACTTAGCCTCACTAAGCTAAAGTTAGCTTTTGTAAATACCATTCTTTTCTACCACCTCAATATTTAGAGTAGGCATGTCAAGCTGACCAGTCTTTTTATCTGAACATAAATAGTCACCTTGTTAATCCCTGAATTTCCATTGCAAGCCTTTCTTGCATCCCTGGGCGAACTACAATGAATTTGGGATTCAACTGTTACACCTGAGTTACTAGGACAGTGTTGTGTGGGTGTTGACTTTCATTCAAGAAGGCATTTAGCTGGGATGATAAAAAAAGCATATCTGTTGTCTTCCGGTCTTTGCTTGGCAATGATTGCTTCTGCAGGTAGAGATCACTGAGCTGCACAACTGCTTCTTCCTTGACTTCGGTAGTGCACAGCTGGTAGCCATCAACTGGTGTCAGTGTTGGGTTTCGTTGTGTTACTTCCTCATGCTGTGACTGGGGGCCTTGAGAGCCTGCTCCTGTCCCTTCAGCAGGGCCATCTAGCACAGGGGCAGAGCAAACTACTGAGAGTGGCCACCGCCTTTGATGGCCCCAACAAAATCTACTACCAAATGTCAGTCAGCCCCTGAAGTGCCTTACTTGGCATGTCAAAGAACAGTACATTACTAGAACAGTAATGTAGCAAGAATATTCTCTATGAATTACAAAGGTGGAAAACACAACCGGATAGGGAGCCTGTTGCTCTAGCACCTGCACTCACGGGAATACCTGTGCAGGCAGTAAGGATGTTTTAACTAAGGTGGAATGCGCTGTTTGTTTCAGTACAGTTCTTAGCATGAAACATCCTGTTGACAACCTCAGCATGAACATCAGTAGCAGAAAATGAAAAGAGCAATTAAGTTATTTTTTTCTTTAGTCCTTTCAAGTACAGTATCTCCAGATCAAGACTCAGGGTCAGTTACTGTTTATGATGCAGCTGATCTCCTAAAAGAATGTAATAATTTTCATTCTTTGACATTTCTATGCAAGTTAGCGCAGCCATTAGTGAGATGAGAAGGTACAGACCAGTTGTCTGATATGCTTCCTTGTGATACAAGAAATGGAACTGGGAAGTGTCTGGCGTATGTCTATCCAGTATACTTCCCATCTGTACACTGCTCAGTATTTTGTGGACAAGTTCATAACCTTTGCATAGCAGATAAAAGCTATCAAACTTATTCTGCTAATTTATATAATTAGTCAATTCATGAACAATATACGGTATTGAGCTCTGTCAACATCCTGTGTGTGTATCTATATTATAAATACGCGCAGTACATCATGAACTGCTGTAGTTTAACATAAAACTAGCACCAAAAGGATCTTCCTTGATAAGTGAGGAAGTGGCATGATCTGTCATTAGTTTCCTCCTAACGAGAAACAAGTATCTTCAACCACATCTTTAGACTCCCACGCCATTGTGGATATCAAGATGTTGAGCTTGGTTTATTTTAAAGGTCATCATGTGAGATCTAACACACAATTTCTAAACCATAAACAAAACAGAACTCCACAAAAGGAAAATGCAGATTATCAAAAGTGAGTGAAACTTAACACAATGTCTAAAAATAGACTCCAACGTTACTTCTGTGACTTAAAAACATTAGCAATTATGCACAGGCTTTGTTTGTTGTTGTGAGATGAAGTTCAGGTCTGTGTGGAATATAGTTATATTATCTGTATTATAGCAATGTCCAAAATAGGCCAAGTGTTAAGAGTATATGGAGCATCCACTATCAAGAATTTACTGTCTAAGAGAACAAACATGAAAAGTAGGGTGGGCAGGATATAAATGTACACAATGGGTGGAAGGTAGAGAGAAGCACAAAGCTGACTGACCCATTTTTCACTAGCTGCTCTACATCTTTTTGTGCTCTCTGTGACAGACAAAGATGGATGTGGTAAAGGAGGAGGAAGCTGAAGGACTCAGAGTAGACTCATGTCATAAGATGTGGGAGAAAGAAAAACTTTAGGTAACGCAGCTTAAAAGAATATGTTGTTGGATAAACCAGTGATAAGACAGTTAAAACAGTCAGGGATCTGGAACTGGGGTTACATGAAGCCATGTCCCTGCATGCTTTTATTGGTCATTTAGATATGGTTCTGGGATGCTGCATAATGTCCTGAATTCAGACCTACACACTACAAATGTGGAAAGTAGTGATATACTTTCCTCTATATGATTCTTGACAGGAGATTATTTAAAGCAGAGATTAACATTGTTTCAAGTTTTCACTAGTTGACTATAAGGTTTTAGACTGGATTACTTGTAAAGGATGAAATGCTGGGTAAATTAGATGGATTAAAGTAACATATTTTGGATCTAAGTTCTCACAAACTTAAAAGCTATTTAGGCAAGGAATTTTGCCTCGGGCCCTTTTCTGTTTGAAATTTTTAAATTGTGTGCTTAAAAAGAAGGATCCAGTACTTCATGGGGACTGCATGAGATTTTTCATGAAACTTTTTATAGTTTACTGTGATGGGAGGTGAACTGAAGAATGCTGTAAAGGGTTACTGAATGGCCATCCATTGAAGTTGAGTTTCATAGGTGTACTAGAATGACACTGTGTTTGAACTATGTTGCCATCATATTCTTGGGACTAATTATTCATGAAACAAATAATACACTCAAAAGCTCAAATAAAGCTCCACTCTAAGATAACGAATAATCTATTGTAGCATTCAATTCAAATGTGAAATGCTTTATTTCTTGACTGTATGGAGGTATAACTAAGGCAAGGGACTACAAAAGGTGGCTTGACATCTGTCCTGAGCTATTTAAGCTCATGGGTAATTTCATCCCTTTACAGGTCCAGTTCCTCTGTCAGCCTCAAGACATTGTATGTTATCAAGGCTCACATAACAGGCTGTGATTCAAACCAAGTTATCAAGTCCTTGCCTTCTGCTGCTTGTTACAACCTACATCACTTACTGCCTCCTCCACTGTGCCTGCACAGACGCTTGCTTATGGTTGCCTTTATTTTTCAGGTGAATCAATTCCCTAATCCAGTTCACTCTGGGACCACCCAAGCATTAATGATGGCACCTAGGCAAGAAAGGGTACCTGGGAATGGAGACGACTGAAGTCAATATTCATCACCTAGGAAGGGGCAGTACAGGTACAGCCTCGTTAATTTCAGGCCCAGAGAAGTATCTCCTGGCAGCCTAACACTTGCAGATCTTTTTTATGGGCAGGGCTCATATTAGTCAAATCAGAGTTGTAACTTTTTTTGCATCAAATTATTCCTACAAATGGTGAGAGTCGTAGCAATAGAACCTTCCTGAATAAGAACACAATCCATTGGGAAACAGCTTGCTTTGCAAGTTCTGTGATTCCTGAGAGCAGCTAAGACAAATGTTATTTCCTCATAATTTAAGTTGTATTGTTAAAATACTGGTTAAAATGACTGGCTACTGGCAGAACAGCCAGGCCAAAACAGATTTCAGAGCTGGTAAACTTCTCAAGTATTTATTCAGCTTTGTAGAACATAATGCACCCCTGCGATGAAATATGTGCTGCAAGGGTTCTGTTAGCAACAGCTAATAGAGCTGCTTTATAGCCAGGCTGGCTGTGCCTGCATGAGCTGTAGCTCTAAAAATGCCTACAGTGTACATNTAGCTTACACATTGATTTTAATGCATATGGCAGTAATTTGAGTTTGTAATGGAAATATCCATTTCTTAGCATAGATTGTGATTTTAGGGAAGACTGTATCTTTTAAACCCTAGACATTTTATTGCCTCTTGCTAGCCCACGATAGGGATCATGGCAGCGGATACGCAATTCAGTGTAGAATCTAAAATTAAATACCTTGTCTTACCTCTTTTGTTCTCCCACTATTGTTTCCTGAAAATGAAAAATACTTTGAAGTAGTTATTAAATCCTCAGCATACTTCTAAGTGTTTATCTTGGGTATTAGTACTTTGGAAGAGGTTTGGATTAGTGACTGTGTAGGCTGAAGTCCCCTGCCTGTGATTCACATACAGTGTAGTCAAGTCAGTTTTACAAGCATGTCTTGTTGAAGTCAGTTCTAGGAAAGTAACCCTGGACATCTCTTCCTGCCCCTGCATTGTCCTCTGGGTTCTGCAAATGCAACTCTGTGTACAACTATTTGGCTAACTAGGCTGGGGAACTGATGCAGAGGAAAAACAAGCCGGGAAAATAGAGTGGTTATGTTGGCTGGAGTTTTTTTGATAACCAAGAGCCACTGCTGCCAGAAGAACCACTTACAAAACACTCTTACTCTCATCTAGGATGACTTTGAACCAGCCTATATAGTTCCTGGGCTATCCAGGGCCCCACAGTTCACATTACCAGATGCTTTGGACAGGGTCTCACTCCTAAATGAAAGATGAAAATAGATACTTTTTGAACACAGAAGTGGCAGCTGTAAGTATTTAAAGGGTAGATATTGGCAACTACAAATGAACTGAAATGGAAGCTAAGTGGATTCTTGCACGGCTAACAGACAAATAGCATTCTTGCACAAACTGAGTTGTCTTTCCTGGCAATAAGGCAGTCCCTGGGTAACAGATGCTCTGCCTCTTCTGTATGCACAAAAGATATAAGCATTTTATATTTGGAGGGGAGTTAGTCTGCAGCAAACAAAAGTTGTGGCAATTCAAAACATGGACAGGAGATCAAATACATCTCATCTTGCAGAATTTTCTAAGTTAACTGGTTTTAATTGTAAAAGATTATTTTTAAAATAGAACTGCCAGAGGCTAAACTTTACAGATCATTAAAATATAAAGATTTTTTTCCAAATGGTCATCAATTTCTCTCTTTAAAGAAACTGCTATATAGCAGCCTACTCCTATGATATTCCTAGGGTTTCCTAGCTCCTTTCTTCTAAATCGTGGTATTCATTCACTTTCTTTCAGGGTTTTAACAAACATGGTAACGAACTGTTGGTGAGAACTGTGTGCTATCCCTCGAGTAACAGGAGCCAACAAAAAGGAACATTTTTCTTTCATTCCACTCCTGTGGTTCTCTGATCATTTGCCACAAAAAGCAGATTATTTTGACAGAACCAGGTTAGGGAGTGGCTCCGTGTGTAGTCAGACTGGCAGATCTGAGAGGACTGGCAACTACAGGCGGTGTGAAGGAGTTCATCTCTTAGTACAGATCAGTGGCACAACTCTGACCGTGTCCTCAAATTCAGTAATGCTCCCTCTCGGATCAAGGCAGGGAAGATGGAAGCTCCATTCTCAAAGTGCCTTCTGATACCAATTCTTCTTTCAAAAAGAAGAGGCCAACTAAATACTTAGCTTATGATCCTTATGATTTATGAATGATGCACTTGAAGTTCTGATTCTCTAGACAGGAAATGAGCTTGATCCTTTGCTTTACTTGGCTATGAGTGACGCCAAGGTTTGCAGAGAGATCCTCCATACTGGACTGGTCTCAAAGAGCATAAGGGATGGGAAAATGTGAGGAGATGGCAAAGGTTCAGGGGAAAGAATTGAAAGAAAACTTGTTCCAGGATCCACACTAACCTTTTTTCAATACTCTTTGATGCTGCTCCTAAGAATCTATTATATTCTATCTAATGAGGTTATGACATCTTCTGCGGTACATCTTCCTGATGAATTCAGATACTTCTTACAGCTGCCAAATAGGTGACAGACAAACTAGATGTTGTTATCTGTGAACCATATAACATATATCTGGGAAAGCATATGAAATGCTTTACATTATACACTCTCGAACTTCAAGGCAGATTGGCAGAAACAATACAGTTGGCTCCAGTCTCCATGTTCCTACCACATCTAAATAAGCCTATATAAGACAGAAATTCCTTTAAAAGGATTTATGCATTTTAGTTTTCATCTGACTCCTGGCTCCATATTTTTGTCTATAGATTAAAAACCACAAACATGCAGGATTACCAAGATTTATTTCTAAAGGGAAAGATTTAGGAGGGGAGGAACAAAACAAAAAAGTCCCTCTGTTCCTTAAAACAAAAGCATATTCTTCAGAATCTCTTTATAGAGATTCTATAGAGGGAGCATATGCATTGTTCAGTTTGTGAAAGGTATTCAGTCTAGTCCTACTGCCCTTCAGAAAATTTACCAGGCTCTGGCAGTATCACTGGGGAGGCAGATATGACCTGTAAACAGACTAAGAGTTAGGGATTACCTATGCCAAAACAAGTGCTGTATTATATGAAGTAATAACTCAGCCCTCTATTCATAAAAGTGGGGAATGAGCAGCTGTTTAACAGTTCTTTTCTGAGTGTTACAGAGCCTTTAAAAATCTGTCTATGAATTTTTCCCCTACAAATGCCTGTATTGTGTAACCTGGTTTGGGGATAGGCAAGCATACTGGATCTTGGAAGTCTGTAAATTTATGTGTGGTTATAAAATAGTCTGCATATTTTAATTTTTAATTTTCCAATAAACTGCAAGTGTCAGTACCAACAAGCTTGTTCATACAGAAGCAGTATGCAACTGCAACAACATCTGGGGTAGGAGGGAGGAGAGACCCCCTTGAAGACTAAGCAGAGTGAGTTTGTTATAATGTGATCTTAACTGTGTGTGACCTTTTTTAAGTGGATATCTCCTTGGTCCTCATAACACAAGTGTGAATTATAAGTGGATGGGTTTTTTGGGGAGAAAAGGGCAACATCATATAACTTGTGCACAGACAATATGCCAGCTGAACTATTAGTTCTGAATACGTAACACTGACAGATATGATCCTTTAAAAATTTTGTAATTATAAGAACTGTCTCTACCACACAAGCCTGGGTGTAAACAAGCCCAGTTTTGCACATTTAGTAAATGTGCCATAACATGGATTTGTAAAGAAACAGACAAAATTCTACTCAGACTATTTAAGTTGCACCCCTGTGGTTTCAGTTTAGAAGAGAGTTTTATTATTTAAAAGACAAGTTTTGTTGCCATCTTTAACCCACACCTTTTGCTTTCCAAGAATTCTTGGTTAATCGGCTAGCTAGATAAATAGCAGAAACATGTCATGCTCAGACAGGATGGCTGCTGCAGTTTGATGAACACCTTTTTTTGTGTTAGTGCTCCTCAATCCCCAACTCTTCATTCCCCACATCTATGTCACTGTCTCAGTTGCAGCCGTGCAGTTGTTCATGGGATTTTGTGGTAAAACAGATTAGAGAATTGGTACAGGTTAAAAACAACCTCCTCTCTACACCACTTCCACCAGCTCTCCAGCAGTCGTTCGGGGCAACGAGGGAGAAAGAAAAGTAAGGGAACAAGGGGCTGGGTACGAGGGTTAAGTCAGCACTGCTGATAGAAAGCTGTATTTATCAGTCTATGTCACGTGTCTACCTGGTTGACTTGGATGTCTGTGACATTAGAAATCTGTTAAAATCTTCCCGGTAGAGCTACTCCAAGGAAGTATAAACCATAGTCACTTATTTCAGAAAAAAAAAAAATACCTGATGTGTCAGAAGGGAGAATTGCCATTAGGGAAGTGATGTGCTGTTCCTCTAGCTGCCCTTGGTGAGGTGGAGCAGTCTGCTGGAGCTACAGCGTGAAAATTTATCAGCACATGTACACCATAGCCTGTCCCTGCAAATATCTGTGTTTGTCACACGGAGCTGTTGGTAAGAAAATTTAACAAGTCTAAGTAATTTAAAAGTTCAGGTTCCATTTTCAGAACTAATGTTGGACACTACATCCCACTGACTTATAAAGACTGATAAATTTCTAAGGCATTTTGGAAATGAAATTTAGTTTTTGGAAGTAACTTACCTGCTGTAGACAATTTACTCTGTCCGTAGATATGACCCTAGTCCTACTGCTGTGTAAGGTCAAGCTTCTTTTCAAGGCACTGCCATAAGAACTTGGTGATTGTCAGAGTTATTACGTTAATCAAGAGAAGGATTTTTGATCTAATGCTATGTAACTAAAAATCAGAAATTGTCTTTCAAGTTGGATATGTAGAGGTTTTTTTATTTATAAAATTAAAACAATTATTTCTTCTTTAGCTGCATGCAACTTTCCACTTTTTGCCAAAATTTTACTTTACTGTTCCATTCTCTCTTTTAGTAACAAGAGGCGAAGTCAGTTTACATAGGATAAGAGTCTCACCATAATCTTCTATTTTTAGAACTGAACTTTTTCCCCACAACTCTTGAAGACAAAACACCATGTGAGAAGTTGACTACTCTCATCATATTCCAGCTGAGAACAGAAATAAAAGTGCCAGCAACATCACAAATAAGCCTTTTTCTCACGAGACTTACAGCACATTTTTTTCTGACAGAAAGCGTTCAGATGAATTTCCAAACTCTTAGATGTTTATCTGAACTATACCCACATTTTTTAACCTTTTGTAGCTCTTACTTATATCTGAGACTAAAAACCATATTCATCAGGGCCATGGCTTAGAACAACAATCATCCCTAGTGGATGGATTGTTTCTTTTAAGAGTTACTGGTATGAATTGTGGGGAGGGGAATAAATTGTTTAATTGTTGTTTAAGTGCTTTAAAGATTCTCTATTACTTGAAGTCAGTTTCAGACTGTATTTACTTTTCAGATACTATTGCATATCACTTATTTCTGGCAGTGATCCTTTGAAGTGATTATCCTTTTCTTTATTGAATGCAAAGTATATCTCTAAAACTAAGGTTAACAAGAGAAAATCCTATAGCAAATAGCCCTGTCTTTACCGCTTGCAATAAGCCTCATTATTTACTTTTCAGACTTACTTTCTTCAAGTTTTGATATTGATCAGCCTCATCACATGTTTTCTTCTGAAGTCACTCTACAGCGATGTATTCATGGCATTTATCCTTGAGGTACCATCTGTTCATTTATGTACTTGTTCACAAGGTTGTTTTTACTGAGACTTGTAAAGAAGATTGATACAAGGGCAGTGTATTAGAGAGTTTCTCTCGAGCTCTTGCCCCTTGTGGGCATGCACAGTGACTAGTTCTGCTTCTGCACTTCTGTTTCATGATACAAAGCATTTGGCAGCAGAACCAACTTGAGATATCCTTGGCCTGTGTTGCTTGTTGCAGCCACCACACCATCCCTGACCAGTTGTGCTGACACAGCTTTTGGTGGGGCCACACTGGGGGTCAGATCAGGGAACTTTTCTGCCCTGAACAATCCTCCCCCTAAATAAAGAACGAAGCTGGGTCAGTTCCCTTGGTCTGGCTCACAGGGTGGTCTCACAAATGGTGGTGCCAAAGCAGCTGAGCAGAGGGCATGCCTCTATGGTGCAGAGGGAAGGAAGAAGCCATTAAGCTGGTTTTTCCTAACACCATATTCTTATTAGTCCCAAAGTGCAAACAGATGTAAATATTAAATTTATTTCCAAGTACTTGTTATAACTGCAATTTACCTTAATGGCTAAGTTGCTTAGTGCCCAGTGATAGGACAAGGGGTAACGGGCACAAACTTGAGCATAGGAAGTTCCACCTAAACATGAGGAGGAACTTCTTTCCCTTGAGGGTGGCAGAGCCCTGGCACAGGCTGCCCAGGGAGGTGGTGGAGTCTCCGTCTCTGGAGACATTCAAAACCCGCCTGGACGCGTTCCTGTGTAACCTGCTCTAAGGTGGCCCTGCTCTGGCAGGGGGGTTGGACTAGATGATCTACTAAGGTCCCTTCCAACCCTAGGATTCTATGATTCTAAGAGGGGGGTTTGAGACTTAGCTGTTATAATTTATCATGTAGCCTAAATTAATCTATTTATTCAAATTGATTAAAATGTTGTTAGTGAAAAATCTATAGTTGGTATACCCAGTTAGCATTAATGGCAGCCTGACCAACTGGCACTGATCAAAGCATTACTTATTTTGCTAATTATTCTTTAATTGCTAAGTTAATACCATCTTTGGTTTGTTATCTGGCACAGTAAAGATATGTATTTAAAACAGCAACAAAGGTCCTGCAAATGGGGTCAGGTCTGGCTCTGTTCCCTAGATTAGACTGCGCTCTGGCATTCAGTCAAATTGAACCTATTCCAGTGATTTCTGCACTGTGCCTGACTTGGGCTGGCTTTTCCTGCAAGTCTTGTAGGTCAGAAACCTGTGATTGTGCATTTGCTGCCGTGTATTCATTCTCCATAGATTGGTTGATTCTTTGATCCAACCTGCAGCTACCCCATGTTTTAAAAGTTCTTTTTGTTTTGTTTTGTTTACTCTCTCTACACTTTGGCATAAGGCAAGCAATTAACAATATATGTTGAAGCAGCAGGTTCTTTGTTATCAGTACCTTATTTTTTTGAAACTACGTATGTTCAATCGGTACAAATAACTTTTTTTTTTTTTTTGTGGAGAAGGCACAAGACCAGAGGAACAGGAAGGGGCTATGTGCAAAGCCCTGTCTTTCACATGTCAGTTGTGGCCTCGTTGCAACACAGGTGCATCATGAGATAGCTCTGGTATGCACCCAAAAGACACCTCAGAGAACTGGCTCCAGGGTGTAGGCAGGTGGGTTGCTGGTGAAGAAAAGGAAGGTGACAAAGTTATGATCAAGATACAGGTTCCATCCTGAATTTCAAAGGGAGTTAAGGAAGATCTGCTATTTAAGCTGTGTGGGCTAATGTGGTTTATTTTAAGCGTAACTGGGAAGGGAGTGTTCACTGCTTGGCTGCGAGAGGTGTGTAGGTGGCTGGGAGAGGTACCCTCTTCCCCCAGCCCAGCAGCAATCGGACCAGGACGTGCGTCCATAGCCTCAAAGGCAAAGGAGGCAGGATGAGCTGAGCTGAGCTGAAAAAAACCTGCCCTTCCAAAAGAAAGTGATTCCGTTCCCACCGTATACTGCCTCGGGCAGAAAATTAGCACAGCAAAAGCGAGTGAGACATTTCCATCTAATTTAGTGAGTTACATCAGCTCTCTGAGGGTCATAAGAGAGAAAATCTGCAGAAGCCCTCTTTTCCATAATAGAGAAGTGTTAGGCTGGTGCAGCTATCTCACTGCAGCTCTACTCCGTTGGTTCTAACCAACAATTTCTAACCAGTCAGGCTGGGTGATTTGTGACTTTCTGCTGAAAGATGTTACTGTTCCCTTGTCAGAAGTATCAGATTTACTGAAGTTTCATCTGTTTAATTTACTAGCTGCCATATTAGTGGAACCTAAAGTTAATTTTAGTTGAAGTCACTATTTAGACTGTGAACTATGGGGCTCATATAAAGATGGTTGGCCTTAGCCGCTGACCGTTGGACAGCTGATGGCCCTAGGGGCTCTGGGACTTTATATCAAACACACATGAAACAGAGCTAGCTGAGGTCCCTCCTGTGTGCCGCTCAGGCTACCATATAATGAGCCGGTTCAGGGAACCCAGACAAAAAGTTGCTTTCTTTGGAGAGCTGGTTTGTAACTGGCTCAAATCCCTGAGCTGACTGGCTGCACAGTGCTCCCATCACCACAAACCACTGAGAGCTAAGGGTAGGGTGGAGGGACAGGCTAATGGCAACAGTACATTCGGTTGGCTTCAGGTGTTACAGAAACACACCCTACACTGAAGCAGGGAAAATATAAAACCTTCCCTTTAAGAATACTGTTTTTCTTGCGTGTTTGAGCCACTACTGAGAAAGGCAGAGATATTAAGTACAAAAGAATTTAAATCCTATTGCTAATAAGTTTGTTTAATTTTGAGTCATATTTGGGCCAGTTATAAATATTGAAGCAGATTTCCCAAAAAGGAATTATTCCCACCCTTTTGTTTAAATACCTGTCATTCTGGTGATCTTATGGGTTAATTAGTTCATTTTCTGAAATGTATTTCTGGGATATTTTCCCTTTAACTACTTCGACCCATAACCTCATGTTCTGAGAGTTACTTAACCTTTGGTCTTGTACAGTTCACTGGCAACCATTCCTTTCCTTTTAGGATCTTTCTTATTTGTGATTCTCTTAGCAATATAAACCACATATAGCTACTGCTTCCCAACACAAAGCCTCACACAGTGAATTGATGTTAATTTACTTAACGGACAAGTTTTAGATATTTCACAAAGTTACTGACACCAGGAACACTGTACGTTAATACCAAATGTTTGACATAATTTACTGTAATAAGAAATAGTACTCTCAGATTAAAATAATCTTAAAAGATGGATCGAATTTATTTTCCAACTAAAGGACTGCTACAGGAAAGAGTTAACATTGCTTGAATATCCTATATGAGGTTCTATGCCTTAACAAGTTTGGATTTCTTTCAAATTTTACTCTAACAGTAACATTTCTTGGCTTACAGTTATTTTCTACTGTAATTTTAAAGCTTAATTTTAAGCTTTTACAATCAGCTTTATAACAGCCCTAGTATAATTTATTAGGGCATTCCCAATAAGAAAAAGTCCAAGAAATCCAGTAAAACTGTTTTTAATACTCTGAAGGTATATAAATACCAATGTTGAAACTATTTTTAGTTTGATCTTTTGTCTGATTCTCTGGTACATACCAACTGTTTTGTACCAAGCACAGTCAGAGCCTGGTAGCCAGTTGAACTGGGTTTACAACTTTGGAAGCTGCTAGACGAATAACTTTCATGTACTGTCTTGACTGGAAAAGATTTATTTCCAGTTTATGGTTATACTGTAGCAGACACACCCCTTTGTGATAATAAATATGAAACAGTATTCTGTGATATGGATCTTTCATATATTGACTGGTTTTGGAAGGTGCTACTGTACAAATTTTAAAAGCATAAAATACACTTTTTCATAATATAGGTAAAACTTGGAGCCAGCAGTTTCCCATTTGGTGCCTCTGGTGCTTTAGAGGGCTTTTCCTTATACTGTTTCTTGAACAACTGTATAAACCCAGGGGATTAGAGTCTGCCTGCAGGAGAGCACCAAGAAGGGCAGCTGTTGTTCTCTTCAGCATTTTTTTTGCTGAGCAAAAGCATGTCAAAGCCATCAGGACAGCTTAATGCTCCTACATGCTAAAAAAGTCATGTATTGTAGTGATTGTGGGTACATACAGTCCTGCTGACTGCTTCCTGCTGAATCCCTGCCCAGCAGAAACCACTTAATGGCTGGTTGATCGTTTCTTCTTTTTTAATTGAGCAAAACTGGAGATGTATATGTTTTAATTCAAATGGAAACTAAGTAGCCAATTCCAGAGACTTTGCCTTTTGTTGTCTGTGAGTACACTTAGTTCAGCGGAAGAGTTTAAGTTAATGAAGAAACTTTCATGAAAGTACTAACGGCTCCCTGTATTTTACAATTTTATGTTAGTTTCTAAATATTAAAATATTTTTTAAAAATCCTACCTCCATCCTTCTATTTGCAAACCTGTCATTTTGGTTTTATGGGTTAATTTGTTCCTTTACATACATAAATACGGTTGTATTTATGAGGTGTTTTCACTCTAACTGCTTCAACCCATAACCTCCTACTCTAAGAGGAACATAACCAAATGCATATTACTGCTGTGCACACTGTTGCTAAAACACATGTCATACCTCAGGATCATCCCCTAGATTTTTTTTTTGTTTTCTTACATGTTTCAGAAAACATTTTGGACTCTTCAGTTGCAGACTGAACAAAACTTGGAAAAGCGGCATGTTTGGTTTTACTTAAATAGGAAATAGGTTAATATCATCCTGATACCTATTATCAACACCTAGGATGCCATGAACATCTATTCACAGTGGCGATGTTGCAGTCATACTGTTGTAATCTTTTGAAAATGTGTCCTTTGTTGTCCCAGCTTTGATTTCAGGCTGCTACCCTCTATTCCTGCTGTCTCAATGGCTGAGCAGGTAAAAGCCTGTGTATACGGCACCTATTTCTATTAGTTTATTCGCTATGGTTCTGTGTAGGGCACTGTCAGTGGTACCTACCTGCAAGAATTAACTCATCTCTTTATGTTACTCTCCTCTTAAAACATCTTCATCCTCTAAATATTTACATTAAAAACATTATGCCTACTGTCTGCCTATTTTCTTTGTTTATAATAGGATAAAAGTTAGATGCTATATCTGCAGTAGATGTTTTACCTGGAGAGATTATCCATCTTTTGCTTAGTCTATAAAAATAGAAAGAGTAAAGGGAGACAGAATAGGCAAAACAAGAGTCTTCAGCTTTTTTTCTTTGTAATTAGATAAATTCCCAGTTGGAATATATTTTTTTGCTGATTTCTTGATTTATTTTTTTTTCTCCTCAAATGGTCACCAAACTCATTCTTTTTGTGAATTTCCCTCCATTGTATCATCTTTATCAAAAACATATCTTTAAAACCTCGCTATGTCCCTGTGAAAGAGCACTTGGGTTCTGCATGGCATGGCGTAGGTTTTTTTTAGAACTTCAGGGGGGTTGCATTCTTTTTCATGCAGATATTTGTTTCATAGCAGTGATTGCTAAAACTCTAGTTTGCTTTAGTCTTCCATCTGTGGCAAATGCCTCGAAGATGGTTTGTGGAAATATATGGCATCTTTTAATCTTCAGGATACTGGTTGAAGCCATACCAAATCAGTCTGACTAGGATCTGTTTCCAGACAACAGTTCAGCAGTGCGAGCCTGCAGGTGTCAATATCAGAGACACCTCCATCTCTGACAGTTCAAATGTCAGTCTTCCTTCTGTGGAGGGAAGATCGCTGAGGTGTACTCAGATCACTGTGTAGGGCACAGGTTCGTTTATCATTTGCTGCCTGAACTGTGGGTTTTGTGCCAATTGCTTTTCTTTGGTATTGTCAACCCAGCATCTTTTACAAACCTTGTCTCCCTCTTGGTGTTGTTTAAGGAGTTTAATTTTTCAAGGACAAAACATCATTTTGCTGTGTTTCTGCTACCTCTTGGATGTTACATATATAACCTATAGAGGTTTTCTAATGGTTTTTTGTCTTCTATTCCTTTCTACTTCCTCCCTACAAAGCTTTCAATTTTTATATAGTGCATTTCATTTAGGGATATTAAACTACTTGTTTAATCACTTACCTTTGTTGTGGAGGTGAACAGTTTCCATTACTGTATACTGTTTATCTCCCAGCTGTTAATACCATTCTGGATGTAACTACTATGACATTTTTGCCTAACAATGACAGAAACTAGATGTGATTTGAGGGAGGTCATCCTCCCCCTCTACTCTGCCTCGGTGAGGCCCCACCTGGAGTACTGTGTCCAGTTCTGGGCTCCCCAGCTCAAGAAGGACAAGGACTTGCTGGAGAGGGTGCAGCATAGGGCTACAAAGATGATTAGGGGACTGCAACACCTCTCTTATGAAGATAGACTAAGGGAATTAGGTCTCTTCAGCCTGGAAAAGAGGCGACTGAGGGGGGACCTAATCAACACTTATAAATACTTGAAGGGTGGGTGTCAGGAGGATGGGGCCAGGCTCTTTTCGGTAGTGCCCAGTGTTAGGACAAGAGGTAACGGGCACAAACTTGAACATAGGAAGTTCCACCTAAACATGAGGAGGAACCTCTTTACCTTGAGGGTGGCAGAGCACTGGAACAGGCTGCCCAGGGAGGTGGTGGAGTCTCCGTCTCTGGAGACATTCAAAACCCGCCTGGACGCATTCCTGTGCAACCTGCTCTAAGGTGGCCCTGCTCTGGCAGGGGGGTTGGACTAGATGATCTACTAAGGTCCCTTCCAACCCTATGATTCTGTGATTTACACATTAGAGAGTAGCCTGCATGCTGAGCAATTTTCTAATGATATATTTTGCAATTCTGATCAATCAACAGATCGTGAACCTTGGTATTGGCAAATCCTTTATTAAAAAATCAAACTGAATAAAAATAAAAATGACTAGAGTTAAATTTTTCACCGGTAACCAGTGCAGTCTTGAACACTTTAAACGTAAACTAAATAACATTCTAAGTGATAAAGGCACATAATGTACACATAATCATATCTGCAGTCTGTCAAGCTCAAGCAATTTTAGTGCCTCAAAAGGGCATTATGCAATGAAGTACATGAGGAAAAAGATATTTTTTTACCACTTGGTAGTCTGTATCATGCTTTAGAAGGGACATATTCTTTATTTTAACACGAACCCCTGTCAATGTCATGGCTTATACAGTTGTTTCAGACAAATTTCATTTTTCAGTGGGAAGATAATAAAAGATTGCTAGGGACCTCACAGAATTATTTACTGATAAAATAACGTCATCGTGTTGAATTTAACAAGTTTAGCCCTTTTTCTCACTGGTTTTCTTAATCTAAAAATACTTGTTCTGTAGCTTATCATCAGTTACCTCCTTGTGGATTATTAGTATTATTTCTTCTTAACATATGGGAGCAGCAGACCCTACTCTCCAAAGGAGTAAGCAGCAAGTCAAACATTTTATTTTGCATTTGTAGACAGGTGATTTGTCTTTATTCAGACATCTGTGGCCTTTTTGATAATGAAAGAAAAAGGATGGATCATATGGTTTTGCCTGCCAACTATATGACATGAATCCTTGGGATAAGATTTCTATTTTGAATGCGTGTTAGATGACGATTTTATGTGAGCATTCATTGAAACTCTCTTGTTTTCTTCAGTATAAATTAACAGCTAAGCCATTCTTTGTACATACCAAATTAATTATATTAATTAATATATAGAATCTGCAAATATAACAAAAATAAATTAATTGCGAATGGGAGAATCCTTAGGGAGTAAAGTTCTAGAGCTGACTGGGATCACTCCATTAATTGAATACCTCATTCTCCAGCTTGGAAGAATACCGAGATAGTATTTAATCAGTTATGCCTTTCTATGTTTTATCTTTTCTACTTTCCATAAATTTTTAATATGCAGCAGTACCTTTATCCTAATCCAGCCTAACATGTAAGGAGCCAGAGGACGCTGCTAAGCCTGTTCCTGGGAAGGGGTTAGGGTAGAAAGATAAGGATCAGGACCAGCAGCATAATATCAGATAACTGTCTGTAGTGACGATTGATTCTGTGACCAAATCGAATAGTTAGACCTCCCAGCCCTTGCTCTGTCAAAGAAGAATCAACCCTCTTACATGCAATCTGGACAGCAAGCCAGGCAGAAACTCAATCAACTGAAAAACTGGGAGGCAAGAGCTGCTAAGGAGAACTTCTGCCTCTATTCCAATGCAAAGGAAAAAATAAACGTAAACCACCTGGCTGGCCTGTTTGACTTTATACTGGAATGGATTACAACAAAAAAGACACACAAGCACCTGCCACAGCTGGGATATGGCAATCGTGTTCAACACCTGTTGCCTCTCAGCTGAAACCTGTTGTATCCAAATTAAGATGTTGGGTCAGAAAGCTCATCAGGCACAGACTAAGCAAGTGGCGTGAGCATATGTGATCTAGTGACTGCAGAATGGATAGATCCAGTTCCACAGAGAAAAGGTAGGAATCCAAGATCCAAACTATCAGGGAGCTTTTAAAGTTTTCCCCAGCATTAGAACCTATTGTTTTATGTTGGCTTGGTCTAACCTGAGTCAGCCAAAAAAAAAAAAAGGGATTTGCACAAGGCTGACAGTCCTTTTCGCTGAAGAATGAGCCCATCAGGCTTCATACACAAACCTGGCAATACGCGTATCAAGAAAAGATTAGTAATACCTTTATTCTGGTTGCTTATTAAGAATCATGGTGAAAAGCTGTAATGAGGGGAAATATTCTTTTGCTACCCCTGAAGACAATTAATAAAGAAACCTTCTTTTACTCATAAGCAAAGGCTATGTATCATTTATTATATTACAATATATAAGGAGGAATGGCTTAAGTACATGAGATTGTGGTTATATCTAAATTAATCAAAGGACCTCAAATGTATATATGGAATACAGAAAAAGTGGTGGACCTTAAACTGCATATGCTTGAATAAAACAGAACCATATCACAGGAGTATCACAGTCTGTATAAATCCTAGAACAGAATAGCTAAAGGCTCAGAGAGCGGGCGTTCCATTTTACTGTAACTGTTGTGTGATCCTTCTCCTTTTTCAGTACAAATAGAAATATTAGCCCGAATCATCTAGGCAGGCTGCTTGACTGTTCAGTCACAGTGTATAGGAAGTATTCCAGACTTGAGAGTCCTTACTCAGAGCCGTTTACAATCTAAGTGAAAAGAGGAACAACAGAAGTTGTATTATCCTCACCATAGAGGGAAACTAGGCAATGTCTTAAGTGTCTACATAAATAGCAAGTTACTTGTGTTGCTTTGAGAAAGTCTGAAAATTAGACTACAAGAAACTGGAAGCTTGGAACAGAACCTGTATTTTCAATATCCCAGTCCTGCACAAGAGGACTGTCTGCTGGCTAACGAACAGTCAAAAATTAAAGTTAAAATGTGGAAAAGTAAGTAAGATGCCATCTTAGTCTTTGTGTCAAGCCTAAGAGCTCTTAAGAAACCTCATTTGAGTTTCCACAAATATTTATCTTATGCAAACATCACTGTGCATTAAAGGAGTTTGTTCTTGTTCCAGTAGCAATCTCGGTTGTCATCTGATTTCACTCACAAACCACTTTAGGCTTTGTAATAAGACTCTAAGGTATCTGTAAAAGCAATCATTTCAGAAGCAAATACTCCTGTCTGGAGTGTCCTTATATATTGACAGCAGTAAAAATGCAGCTGATAATTTTATTTTGCTTTCACTTGATGATCTGAGAGAAAAATACGATGAATAAAAAGTCTGTGAAGAGACCCACGTACTTAAGTGCCAGATTTCTAGACCCTCTAGTCTTTTTAACGCATGTGATGGTAGTCTCCAAATGGGTGGATTCCAACCTGCTCTGTAAAACTATAGAAATATAAAGCAGCAGCAAACTTTATGAAGTAATGTCTGCTTTACATGGCAGAATGTTAAACAAACAATAAAGCAAAGCAATGATTGTTTAATGTAAAAATATATTGCAGAAAAATATATTAAAGTCTACTACTGTGGCTGCAGTAAGTTTAGGAGACCAGTGAAAATTCTTGGGGAAAACCGTAAAATGGTTAAATGAGACTGTGACCTCATTAAGTTTTTATGTAGGTATGTTTTTGTCAACACACACCTTGTAGGCAATCTCTTTTTGTTAAACTTTGTAATCTTGCTATTACAAATGCCCCATTGATCAAATTCTGAGCACAAGATCTAGATAGGAGTGTTGTCGTTAACGCTCATGGTATAGAGAGTCTTAAAATCACAGAATGACTTAAAATCACAAACGGATGACTGCAGATTTTCACTGAAAACTTAAAGTTTATCCAAGTTCAGTCAAATGACTGTGTCTTCTGTTACCATGTATTCTAGTGCCTGAATTAGGACAACTCCCAATTTCCCTACAAAACTTTCCAATGCTATGCAATCTACTTTTGTTTTTGTTTTCCTTTTAATTCCCCAATGGCAGACGTTTCACATTTCACCCAGGCACTGGTAATTAGCCAAGGAAATTATTTAAAATGCCAGATGTCACATATTAAATATAAATAACCTATGACCTTGTGTGCAGAATGCAAGCCCCTTTCCTATATGACTGCTGAATTTAACTTTCTTAAACACAGCCTCTATACTGAAATAGCATCTTTCTCTTACAGAACACCATTCTGCATGCTTAAAAAATGGATGTGCCTTGTTAGCTATGAGAGACATAAAGGCTGTGATGATTTTGTTTGTATGCCATTTGCAAATGTGTTTAAGTGTCTAAGTGTACATTCACACTGGTCAAAAAATTTCCCTTAGTTGTAGTCGTTCTTTTTTCAATAGCAGCTGTAAAAGGCATAACCACAGCCGCAGCCAAGGATCACTCTCCGCTGATTCCAGGCGTCTTTCTCTGCGCTTTCTCATCTGCCCTTCTTATGCCACGCTGCTGTGTGTGGCTTCTAAACAGGTCCAGATTCAACCACAAACGGGAATGAGATCAAGCACATGAAATACAACCTTCTGCGTTATATTCTTAATTCGAGGCTGTTTGGTTTATTGAATCGTGCAGAACGAATGCCTGACCATGCTCCTTCCAAAGCCTATTCTGGCTACAACTGCACAGCTGGGTTTGATTTGCTGCCCATAGGAAGGGGGGAGGAATCCCTATTACTCCAAGACAAATACAGATCTGGGATGTGGCTGCAGATCCAGAATTCCTAGCTATACAGCATAGGATGATGTGTGGAAAATAAAACACAGCGCAATGTAGCCCTTGGGTTTTTGGAGCTGAAAGTCACAACACGCCTAGAAAATAGCCCCAGTTTGGAAAGGATTCAAATACCACAGGAAGCGCGTTCCTTCCTTCTCAAGGCACATGCAATAACTCCAGCTTCTGACCAGATCAAGGTGTATCCCCATCTGGATGCAATAACGCAGCCTACAAGCAGCAAGGACAGAAACCACCTATGCATATTAAATAAATGAATAAATAAAAGCACCCCCTCCTAACAAAACCACAAGTGAAATAAAGTTGCCCTCATTACTGCCACCGTTTCATCTCTCAATAGCACGCAAACGCCAGCTCAGCCATCCGTGCTGTGGACCTCAAGCACAGAGGTTGACATTAAGTCCCTGGAAATTGATGTAAGCCCACGTCAGTCGTTTCAGGGCTTCTGCCAGCTCACTCTCAGTCATGCCCCGATTACTCTTTAGCTCTATACAAAGAGCTAAAGGTGTTTTTCCAAGTTCGAGTGCAGAAAGGATACATGTTTGGTGCAGTAGGACAGAGACAGCAAAATGAAAAATACGGTGAAGACAAGGCAAAAAGAAAGGACATTGCTGGCAAGAAGTGGAATTTCTGAACTTGCAGACAGACAGAAGATCTGATTTGGATGTAAAAAGCTTTATAAAGATTACTGTATATAACTATTAATTGATTATAATGTCACCTTGCCTTTACATATTCTACAAATTCTTATCTTCTTATGTAGATGGTCATGACATAACCAATTCCTTTGTTTTATTTTAGGGTATATAGTCCTTTTTAATTGCCAGTGTAGGTAGAGCTAGAAGTACTGCCTACTGACCTGCACGTATCACAGTTCTCTGAATGAATACTGTCTCAAACAGGGGAGAAAAGATTTGTTTTACAGTTAAGGGAAAGGAATAAGACAATAATGTTTACATTTTTAACTTAGCAAACTCATTAGAAACATACTCTTATCAAAGAACATGGATCAAGTACTTGTTTGTGTTCAAATTTCCCCTTATGGGGAGAACAAGTTTGGTTGTATTTTTCTCCAGGGACATGCATAATGGATAATCTGCTGGTATAGCAGAACAGGAAACTGCTATGGTTACTCCACGTGCTGTAATCTGACACAACAATTATTTAGCAATAAGACATTCTAATACATCTGCTTTGAAAAGGTGAAAGATTGCTCAAAGTTTTCAGGCAAAAATTAGCTGCTAAGAGCCATTTTACATACAGTATGTTTTACTGAAGTGTTTGTTGTAGACCTGTTTTCATTCAAGAATGCATGAGGGTTTTTCTTAACCATGGTTAATCCAATTACACATTCTTTTCCAGCTTGTCTTGCGACGTGACCTTGGATTTAGAGGTAAAAAGAGGCTACAGGCCAACTGGGTGTGAGCTTCTTATAAAGGTTCAGGCCTCCTTCAGGAGTTGGTTACCTTTGGTTTAAGTATTGTAGGAACAGTAGCTGTAGCTGCTCATGTATTTTAGGTAAAGAAATAGCTTGTGGTGTGTGGGAAGTGACAATAAAGAGGATGGCACATTAGAATATTAAGTAAAGGATAAAAATATGGCTGCTTTGTATTCTGGGCACTAGAAGCAGCTTCCCGTTTTCACTTGGACAAACTCCTCCTGTCCCAAGTTCTACACAGTATTTTTTAATACGATGCTTTCTGTTTCCACCAGAATTAGAGGGTCATAAAATAGGTAGTTTTTCATGTAGGCTTCCTTTCTCCAGCACAGATTGCTCATCTTCCTTAGGACCACACAAAAAGATAGAATGAACCAACCTCTTTTAAAAGCCCTCTGGACTGAGAGTTTTGCACTGTAGCCAATTTCTCTTCACATTAGCCTTTCTCACTTTCGCTCACAGCCTGTAAAGAGAATATGCACACATGGGGGTACGCTGTCTCTGTTTGCATCCCTCTAAGCAGCAACACACACAAGAAGACCCTGGGCATAGAAACAATTTGGATTAGTTACTTATGAATCAATATTATTAGTGAGGTATTAACAGATAAACCTATAATTTCCACATGGCTATAGAGTCATGACACACTAGCTCAGTTATTTGTCAACCAAGTAACAAAACCCGGTCCTTTAAGAGATAAGCAATGATATTTCTGCTTAATTGGAGTTGCACAGTCCGCTGGGAGCGGGCCCTGCTGCTGTAACAACGGCTGAAATTCGGCATTTTGCTTTGCTCTCAAATTGTTTGGCTTCCAACCCTAAGGCGAGGCACAGCCACAGGTGACGGTGCGTTACCGAGCGGGCAGAGCACCCTGAAGCCCCCGTCCTCCTCCTGATGCCCTTCATCCACGGCATACGTTGCTAGCAAGTGTTTTAATTAGTCTCCTCACAGCTGCTTCATCGCCGCTGTTCCCAAGGGGCCTGGAAGGTGAGCGGCTGGCACCGCAGTCCTCCAGCCACCACCTCATCGTACAGCCGACCTACCCAATTACCGGCTGGTTAATTGTCGCGGACAACACCACCTCCTTCCAGGCGGCTTTTCAGGAGGCTCTGACGCGACACCCGCGTCCCCCCGGGGGACGGTAGCCCCCCCCCCCGCGCTCGCGCCCTGAGAGAGAGCTCACGCGGGGGGAACCGCAGCCCGGCGCCGGCGGGCCGACACGTGGCACCAGCGCCCCGCGCGGCAGCCCCGCCCCTTTGTGCTCAGCTGGCTCCATCCGATTGGCCGCCCGCTGCCGGCCGGCCAACCAACTACAACCCCCGGCAGC
>VXBO01004853.1:35485-63008 GCA_013400135.1 Rhinoptilus africanus
GGGGAAGGCGGCTGCCGCCTGCCCCGCCGCAGCGGGAGGCCGCGGGGGGGAGCGGCGCCGTCCCTCCTCCCTCCGCCCGCGGCCGCTTCAGGCGCCGCTCCCCGCCCCGGCCGCCGGAGGGGGGCTGAGGGGAGGGGGGCGATGGCGCCCGCGGAGTCGGGGCTCTCACCGCCGTTACAAACTTTCTCGGGGGAAAGAAACCCAAGAAGTGGCGTCGTGCGGGAGGTGTCTCTCCCGAGGGGAGGCCCCTGCTGTGGCGGAGGCGGTGGGCGGTTTGGGTTTGGGGGCGCCGGGGACACTCGCCTGCCGTCCCCTCGGCGAGGGGTGCCGGTGAGGTACAGCCGGGCCTGCAATTCGGAACCGAATTCTGGGGCTGGAGGAGAGGGGGGGCTCTTGCCGTGAAAAGTTTCGGCCGAACTCGGTGCGTAAACCATCAGAGCTCCTCCGGGGTGTTCTTACAAACTCGGTGCACGTACGTGTGGAGGGGCAAAACGCCGCCTGCTGCGATGTGGTCGCTGTCGGGGTCCCTATGTGGGGATACGTGCACACATTTCGGAGTGCTACCACTTCATTCTGTTTAGTAGTTTTGGAGCCTGAAAATCCCTTTTAAAAAACTATCTTATTTCTTTAAACTGCAGAAAATAAAGTATTCCCTGTAAACTATGGTGTGGGGAATCATTAAGAGCCAGCTGTGCAGTGTGTAGCTGTACCAGAGTTCAGTGGCTGTATGCTTTTCTGACCTACTTGAAATAAGTATTAATTGGTAATGCACTGTCTTAAGTCTGAGGGGTTAGATGGGAAGATAGCTCTGAAACACGACTGTATCCAGGCTAAGCGATGCAGCCATGTTGTGTTGTTCTCTGGCTTACTTTTCTGCATACGTTGATTAGAAACAAAATTGTTTGATACGGTTTGATCCAGCGGGAACACTTGGGATTAATTTCTTAGAAAATCTCTAACTTTCTTGATGCTAAGATTTAGTTTACGGATTCCTTCAGATAAGGGGAGATTGTCTTTGCCTATTTTCCAACTTGGTGGAATAGCAGATGGTGCTTTTGGGAAGAGGGCCTGAGTTCTGCTAGCTGAATAAACGCGTTACAGTACCATATGAAAACAATGGGGAATGTTAACGAATTACAACAAAAATAATTATGACATCCCTATTTTTAGTCTTTTCACATAAATCTAGTAGTCTAAATTACGCTCCTCCGTCAATACTAGATGAGCATGAGAAAGCAAGTTGCTCAGAAGACTGGTTGTATTTTGATAGTTCTCCTTAACAAGCAGTTCAGATATTACTCTGAATATAGAGAATTTCCCCATGCTTGATGAGATAAAACTATTTTTAAGGCAAACTTGAAAATGTGATATTGAGACCGTGAACTGATTTGCTTGCTGTAAGCTTTCAGTAAGGAATCCTGCATCTGCATCTATATCCCAGTAATTTCACTGTTTTGTGGAATACTGGAGATGATCTCGCCTGCTGTGCACAGATGTGGCCTTCCAGAGAAAGGATTAGCATAGGTCTCTGCCTTCAAGTATTCTACTAAAAGGATTGCCAGAGTTTAGCTGTTAATTCTGCCCATGTGTTTTACATATGAAGAACTGGATTTCGTATAAAAGATGACCCATATTGGAAATCTTACACCTTTCCCTTACCCTTCTTCCAAGCATATTAGTTAGATAAACAAAAGTTCTTAGATCCCCTATCACTTGCTTCGGTGATGTTGTCTGTTGTGCAGCAAAGTAGGCGTAAGGGTATTTTTTTTCCTAATGTATGCTAATAATAAAACATGTAGGTCACAAGGAAAGTTGCTTAATTTGAAATAAATAATATTAAAATTACTAAATCTTCCATGACCATGGAGAACACTTGTAAATAACATGTAAATCAACATTAATGCTTTCTTTTATGCTTTTCTTTCTTTTTACATTACTGCTGTAGTGTTGTAAGGATTTTATTCTTTTATATATGTACATATATAAGTAAATTTATTTATATATTTTATCTTTAACTGTGTTTTTAATCAAATGCAAGTAAAAGTGAGCTATTGTTTCATTTTATATACTTTTGATGTCTGAACTACTGAGAAAGGGCAGTAGATTACCCCTTTTATGACATTAAAAGGACAGTAAGAGAAATTAAATCAACTGTGGTTTTGGGCTATAGCAAACTATTTCAGTGGGCTGCAGAGTAGCAGAATTTAGTTTTGTGCTAAGTGTCTGGAATTGGGACTAATGTTCTGCGGTAGTGCTTGTGTGCTTGATTTGAATGTTGTTCCTGCTGCAGAGGGGAATGCAAGAAAGACGGTTTAAAGATGCTTGAAAGTCTGTAGTCTAATATTGCAATCTTTGCAGCATACTTCACTTGAAATCAAAGGGATAGCCCATTTCATATTGCTTGCAGACCGAAGTAAGAATTTGGTTAGGTGGTTGCTGAATGAGAGATTGTCAAAAGCTCTTCAGTTACCTTTAAGTGGAAATCGCATGCTAAGCACCTTCTTCAAAATCTTGCTCTTTTCCTCTGATAGTTCAGTGTCCTTGTCCCAAAGAAGAAAGAAATTATCACTTCGATTTTGTAGTGTCCAGCACTCAAAACAGGTAGTACAGTTCTAAATACTAATGAGCTTCATCTTTTTCTGATAAAATAATTCAGGCCTCTGGTGCCGAGAGGTAATGCTATAGAGGGACTCTAAAGTGAACCAAATCTCTTTGGTATACTCTTTCTTGCGAAACTGTTTGGTTAGTTGCAGTGGCATCTGATTGCATCTTGCCACCTTAGATCAGTTGCATTTGAAATGCCTGAGCACACATTTGAATTACAGTATGGTTCGGGTCCTGTACAGTCTGCTAAAATAGACTGTCATGTAACTGACTTTGTCAAATAATGTATTTGAGGTGCTACCATGTTTGGTCTTTTTAATGAAGAGATTTTGGAGAGGTAATATGTGACACTTGAATAATTGAATTTAACGTGAATACTTTTCTAATGATGCCCCCATCCCCTTCACCCCTCTGGTTTTGCAATGCAGAAGAGAATAGAATTTATAGAATGTGTTGGGTTGGAAGGGACCTTTAAAGGTCATCTAGTCCAAACCCCCTGCAGTGAGCAGGAAAATGATACTATTCAGTATAATTTTAGGAAGTTTGCCTAGAATTTAGTAAGCAAATAAACTGCATTAAGCTCTTCATACTACTGTTAAAAACTCTGCTGAGGATTTTGTGTAGTGTTAAAATGCCACACTGTACAAAAGAGGAGCAAATACAAGTTGCTGTGATTGTTTCTTTAGATTAATTTTTATTTTAAGTGTTCATCTTGTATTTTAAAAAATTAGTTATTACAAGGTAAGGGCCTTTAAAGAACTTGGGGTATGTAATACTAAGCTGGATATTCAGGATCCTGTAAGATTCTGTAACATCCAAAATTATTTCTTGTTGGTATGTGAAATGGGGACTGACTTAAAATTAGAGGCTGCAAAGTGTTCAATATCCAGAAAACGAATTATTGAATTACGTAGGAAATTCTGACAGATGAGTTATTGATATTGCTGTTCAGAATCCTGTATAAATTGTTCCTGTTATGTCTGACGAAGTCTTGAAGCCCCAAAGACAGGCTAAGGTTTTGTTACACAGTAAAACAGAGTAATATGTGTAATTTCACCATAACACCCACCTTTTGTTCTTGGGTTATGAAGAAGAGGGGAGAAATTAATATGGGAGAAATTCAATATAAGTAATCATCCTTGGTTGATTTTGTTCATTTTTTGATTTGTTTTCCAAAAATACTTTAAAAGTACTGATAAATGTACCCTCCTTGGACTTCTGGTTCATAATATCTGTTTTATTTTCGAAGACTCGTAAACAAGCTGAAAAGAGGTTCTCCATATTTCCTGTGACTTCATATTTGGTTAAGTATTACTATTCAGTAATCTTGTTACAGATTAATCTCACAATCTCTCTTACTTTTCTCCTGGAGAGTTTGGTATGAAAAATAACCCAGTTCTGTAACGAATTTAGTGACAATTCAAAACATCTTTGTGAGCTGGAGCCTCTCTCTAGATAAGGACAGAGTATCTGGCTTTGGATCTTTATTTGAAAACTTCCATGCTCTTTTTCTCTTTTGAGTTTTTTTCCTCTAGTTTAGAGCTATTAGCTTATTGGTTTGATGCTGCTACTGAATATCAAGATTGAAATACACTTTTTTTTGCCATTGTGACTGCCAGAGTAATACCTGATCTTTTCTTTTGAAGGTTTCCGTGTCTGACCTTCTTGCTCTATGAGCATCTGCAAGCTGCTTGGGCTGCTCAGCAGTTACCTCCTGCCCATGTGTTAAGTGCTCTGAAGCAACGGTGGACACTGAATTTTTCCTCAGTAGCTAGGCAGAGTTATGTGTAGCAAAAACTGGTACTATATATGTGTCATTTGATATGTAGTAAAAGTCTCAAGACCACTGATTTGTACTGAAACACCACCACAATACTAGTCTTTATAGCTTTGCCTTGGTCACCAATATGTAAAATATTCTTCACTTCTTAAATGTGTATTCATGACAGGTATTGCTGTCAGGGATCATTGGTAGAGAGTAGAAAACAGCCTAGGCTATTTACAAAAGTTTGCAGTGTGCTTGAACTTTTTGTTCTTTCCCCACAGATGGTGATTAAGGTAAGCAATACTAAGAAAGTCAAGTTGTGGTGGGTCAGAGAGTGGTCTCGTAGTTAGACCGAGTGGAAAATGAAGGGCTAGATACTGGCAATAATTGTGAACTTGAGGTGTGAGCTGACTGAGAGTTGCACTGGGTGAAGTTCATTTTTGTGATTGCTTACTTCTGATCCAGAACTGCTGCAAAGGTTGCTTTCCCTAGCTGAATGAGAGAAACTCGCGAGACAGACCCATCTTGCACACCTATATGGTTCACCTGAAGTTTTATTCCTTTTAAAAGTCTTTTTATTCTGTTCAGATTTGGTTGCCTGTATACATACATAGGACAGACAGTCTTTGCACAAGATGGTAACTCTGTGGTTAATATGTATAATTTGAGCCATCCATATATATATATATATATATATATACAGCTGTCTGTGCTGGTCTGTAAACATTTCCTATACAAGAGTGCTCATGTGGAGTAAGACTAGGATCAACGTGTGCAACTTTAAGAAAGGAAAGAATGGACAAGTTGCTTCAGTCCGTTCTTTTTTTTTTTCACACTTAAACATAAATGATGCTTTTTTAACAGAAATGTTTGTTTGATTATTTATTAGATAGCAAGCATTAAACGTATTGTGATAGGAACCACCACTTGAGGGAAATTTAGTTACTGTTGTTTTACAAGCTGGTGGATGCTGGTGTCTGTGTGCGTAAAAGATTGACAGGCAGGGACACAATGCAAATCAGCCATAGGCTGTGGTTATATAATCTGCTGGTGGAGGGGAGGAGGGAAAAACCAAACAGCTGCATCTGACCAAAAATAGAGGGTCTGTGACATGAACCTTCTAACTTCAAGATAACTTAGAGAGACACGGAGGAAGAACCAAAGGAAAATGTGTGTTGAAGTCAGATCTGTTACCTGTGGAGTCGGAGTTGCCTGCCCATTGAGAGTAGCAGATTAAGTTGGCAATCCTGGGAAGCTGACATGTTTGAGTATGTTGTGTTTTTTCACAGTATGCTGGCTAAATAAAGTATTGCCTGTGTGGATAAAGCTTGACCAGGATGAGACCATTTGGAAAAATACCAAAATCTCTTGTGTGCTCTTCTGAGGCAGTTGTAGTTGCAACTGATCTAATTTCATAACTTTTATGGTTTGGCCAATGGTTCTTGGATTACTGCATAGTACATTGAGAATCACTATGTAGTGAGTCATGATGTAGTGCAGGGATTTGAAAAAGATCCCTAGTTTGACAAAATGTCACTTACTTTGTGTGTAAATTCATAGCTGCACCTTGCCCTCTGTCCCCTTCCCTCCTGTCTGAATCATGGGCGCAGCGCAAATGAAAACAAATCCTGAGAGCTAGGCTGTGGGAGATGGGCAGACTACAAAAGCACTTGTACTAATGCTTTTAGCTTACATATTTTTGAAAATTAGAAATAAGCTTGCTCTTTCTTCAAAGTAAAAAGTAGCCCTCTGCTTAAAACATGATGGTCTTTTTCCTTTTGTTTGCGTTGTACAAGTGCAAGCAGTTTGTCATATCCCACCCAAAGAGCAGCCAAATAAGTTATGTTGCTGTGAATGACTGAGAAATGAGAGTAGATTGGGCCTGGGTCAATAGTAAGCAGCAGTTTGGCTGTTCACAGCAATAACGTAAATATGGGAGTTGTTGCCTAAAGCTGTCCTAGTGGGCCAGGGAAGTACGTGGAGCAGACTTGGCAGCAAGCCCAGCCTGTAAAACAACATCCAAGTCCTTGCATTTGTCCAGGCGTGCCGTGTGGGGGTTCGAATGACAGTGGAATTTAAGATGAGTGAAATGATCAGTAAGGCTAAGTAAAATTGCAAGGCAGGAGAAAGCTTATTAACAAGCCAGCATTCTCTTCTGCCTTTAGTACACCCATCTGTGAGTATTCTTGTGAAATACTGGCAAAATACAACATTAAAAAAAACCCTGTGGGACTGTTCAAAGTCATTCAGGGAAGATGAGTTTAAATCTGAAGAACTGCAGAACTGGTTGATAAGCAGGCTTTTGGCTGTGGTGAGGCCTGCACATCCCATGGGTTGACTGAACAGCTGAACTTAATCACTGACATGGCTCTTCTGATTAAGTGTTGCAGTGGCATTGAATACTTATGGCTATTTTTCAGACAAACGATGATAGGTGTGCTAGAAGAGAAGATGCTTTTATTAGTTTTCACTGGGAGGCCCAGTCCTCAGTTTTATGTATCTAGGGGAAGGAGAGAAGAATCAACTTTCAGAGGATCTGACCACAAACACATGATCTTTCAGCAATACACTCATGGAAATAGAACTCTGGGTTTGGTTTGGGTTTGTGCTGTGTTGCATTTTTGTTAGGTTTTTAAATTATTATTACTTTGTTTTGTTTTGGGTATTTGTGGGGTTTTTTGTTTGTTTGTTAAAGCATAAACAAAAACTTCATTTGAGGCTGCTTAAAAGACATTTGTAGGTAGAAATATGAAGAGGTACTTACTGCTAATTTATTACTCCAAGAGATGTAGAATCATATTATTCATATTAATATTTAGATTAGTAGCAATTGCTTGTTTAAAAAATGGCTTCTCAGACTGTTTTTTGAAGATTAGTCATCACTTCTAAAAATGAGAAATATTTTTAATATAGCAAAATTGCTGTATGAAGTTGGATTTTTCTGTTTGCTTTTAAACAGGTTGGTGGAGAGAGTTATTTTTGAAATCTTGTTATTGAAATATTGTAAATATTCCTCTTTGGACTTACTCTTAGGTCCTTTCAAACCGAGATCTTTCAATTTTCTTATATATGAGGTTATTCAAGATTGCAGGAGGCAAAGAACTTTGAATTCACTGCTTAATGAGAGTCTGCGTGTTTTTAGTGGATGCTAACTGTGCTTTTTAGGAACAAATGCTGGGAGAAATGTGTTTGTTTTTTTTTTAAATCCCAGCTTTTAGTATTTTTTTTTATAGTTTTGGTAAATAGGAAAAATGAAAAGACCACTTAAACATAAATTCAGTGACAAGCAGCATTTGTACTATTGTTGGAGAGGGAATGGAATTGCGACTGCTTTTATTTGGGACAAGGCCAAACTGTTTACCTGTTTAAACTAAAGTTGTTTTACAGAGTAACCCTTTGTATCTTCATACCCCAAATGAAAGCATACTCTAAAAACAGAATGACAAGCTGATAACACAGCCCCAGTGCATTTATTAGTGAAAATGATTCACTGCTTTTGATGGCAACATAGTAAAATGTAATAATGTCTACAATGATTTATAACTACTCATGTGTGTCTTAGTTGCTTTCTGGTAGTTGTTCCCTAAATCAAGACCACAAAGGAGACGAGGAGATGGAGTAACTGTATGATTACAAAAGGCTATAACGGTGTCATTTGGGATAACTGTGCTCAAATGACAAGGCCACAAGAGAATATGTGGCTTAATCCAAAGAACCACTAAGAAAATCTGTCAATGTTTTGTATTTTGCGTAGCTTATTTAAATTAAGTCAGAGTCTCTGTATTTCATCCGTGTAATCTGTCAAATTGAGGCTTTTGAGAGCAAATGCTACTGTCTTTCAAATTGCCCAGCTTTTCTGGTTGGGGCCAGGAGGTTAGGCTTATTAGGTACAGTATGCGGTGAAACCGCCTCTCCTGCTGCAATAAACGCAAGCCATTTGGGACTCTGAAGAGATGCAAAGTTCAGGGCTTGCGTGTGGCACAGTCCTGAGGCGTGCTAATATGGTCTCCCTTGTATTTTTGGGAATCATTCTGAAAGTTGCTGGAAAAATGCTGTTCAGCCTCTCCTTTCTCAGCTGACTGACTGATTCCTGTGTCTGGCTGTTATGCTTACTGTGTCAATCTTAGCAAAGTGAATTCAAGGTGTTTCTGATTTTACATTCCTGTGAGCAGCTGGGAAAACAGGAAAGTTTCAGAATATCATTCTGGCTCATTTCAGTCCTTTGATGTACGGAGCCTTTGAGTTCTGTGCACCTGAAGTCTATGTTAAAGCTGTATTATAAAATATATTGGTGAAAAGCTGTAATATTAATTATTTGAAGCACCGAGTTACCTATATGGTACCTATATTGCCTGCTGTGAAATGGTTTGCCCTCTGTGATGTTGGAGGACAGCTGCAGAAGTACAGTGTAATTTTGCTGAAGTGTGAAGAGTTCCCAAACTAGTTTGTTCAGATACTATCAATACTAGTTCTCAGCCTATGTGTCATGCTTTATTTGATAAACAGAAAGAGGTGTGCCCCCATTTTGGTCTCCCCTCTTACTGTGTAACCTCTCCCCACTCAAACTTCTTACCTTGCCTTATTGCATTCCTTTGCTACTGATTTTTTGCAAAGACCCTAGCCTGTGTCACCATACTCTTCTATAAACTAAAATACCCATTTTCTTGCATGCTTCTGTCTTGTTTTGTTTGCTGTGGCCCTACTTACACATTCTAATCTTGGAAACTTGGGTTCTGTTCAGTACTTTGTTGAGGACTGGAGCAGACTGTAAATCTGGAGGTGATTAGATCAGCAGCTTGCTGTCAGCCAGCTTATTGGTGTTAGGAGTTGACCAGTGGTAAAGAAATCCCTGTGGGTAGTTAGGTGAGGATGTCAGTTTGTAGGTATAGCATAAACTGGAACCAGAAAGGAGAGCTTTTGATTGGAGTCTGTTTTGCCCATGCAAAGGAAGAGTGAGGTTGTGGATGATAAATTGACCTGCAGTACCAAGAACCTAGACAAACTTTTGGCTGGCAACTGCAGCACATAATTCCCTTGTTCTCTTTGTCTAATGTCCTTGCTTACCTTTACGATCAGTTGTCTTCCCATGGGTCAGGCACAACACACCAGTTTTGGAGTGCTCAGTCTTCTTTCAGTTCCCCTGTCTACACATACCAGGTGCTCTGGGACTGCAGGGCTGTGGTCCTTTCACAAATCCTAAGAACTGATCATATAGAATAATGTCCTTAATCTTCAAAATAGCAGCGACAAATAGGCTGTTAATACCATGTGTTAGTATCTGCTACGCAGATGTATTGTGTCATCTTAAGAATCCCCCTGAAGGCCAGGGTATATGCTTAATGACTCTGAACTGCTGGGTTATGTTAAACTGACTTTTTATCTAACACTGAATGACAAATGAGGCTTCATCAATCTGTAGGGCAACAGTTTCTGTTTTGTCTACAAGGGTATTGTGCAGTATAATACTGTGCCCTCTTGAATGATGTACCCAGAGAGGAAACAAAAGGAAGCAAAGAGGAGCCCATAGAACTTACAGATTTTTTGAAGCAAAAAGTAAGTATGTATTAATGAATAATCCTGAAATGCTAAACCACAAGCTCTATAAAGTTTTCCTTTAAAGACACGCTTCATAATCAACCAGAAATAACAGGAGAGCTGGAGGAGGCAGAGGTATATACACTGCCTAGCACTTTAGTTGCTGTTTTCTGTTCTTATAACTGAATTTAGAATGACTAATTCTTCTTGAACTTTACAGTTACAAGGTGGATTCTTTACCTGCTTTGTACATCAGTTTTTAACAATGTATGCCAAAGTGCTCTGCTATGAAACATTATGAGAATTTAGGACGTTTTTTTTAAAAGGAAAAAATCTCAACTGAGATTGATTTAATTTGCTGCAACAGAAGAACAGTATTTTCTGAAACGTGCTTATGGCTTAAGCAGATGCATCTGACTTTCATGTTTATTTAGTCAGTTTTTCTTAAATGCCAAATTTCATTACTGTTATTTTTCTATTTGGAACTTAACTCCATTACTTCAGGGTGAAGCTGGATGTACCCTAAGACAGCCATTCCAGTTTAAATGTATACCAGGCCTAAGGGTTTAGGTGCATGTTACATTTTTATTTGATAGAGAAAACACCTGCAATTCCTGTCCTGGTTGCTCGTTCTGTCCCATGTCCTAAAGCTTGCTATCCTGTCAGTTGTGTATATATACAGGTGTTTACGTTAGTGCTCTGCAAATCTGATTGCCAAAATCATCTGGGTTAAAAATACCTCTCATTTCCCCTCCCCCTTGGTGTGTGTGTGTGGGAGGGTAGTTGCTGCTGAAAAAACCATAACATGTAGTTACACCCTGAGAGCCAGTATGTTCTCATTTTAGTCATTTGTAAACATTTCATATGCTATATTATTCTCTTGCTTAAACTAGTGCAGCTTCACTATTTTTCTGCATTTCTACCAAGGATAAGGAATTCTGATCCAGACTAGAGCTTGGAAAGGACTCATTGAGGAGCTCCCACTGTTGAGAAGATTGCTTTTCTTGTACATTTCCAGTATTCTTGCTTAACACAAGAAAATGAGTGAAATGCTGATGGGCATAACAGAGCTGCCTCTAGTGTACGTGATTGACAGAAGTAAAATTTATTTTTATCCTTTTTGAGTAATCTGATATGACTATGAAACAGGGTACAAAATCATTGGGGAGGGAGCACTGCTTCATAAAATGACAATTGTTGTAAGTCATGCTTTTCTGGAAGCTTAGACTTACGCTACTGTTTTGTGTGTTGCTAAACTTCGTCTATAAGGATGTGTCTTCCCCCTGCTCCACCTTGCTGCCTTGTTTTCACAATTCATATTTTTTTTTTAGTGCCATTTTTGGTGGCTTACTAGTCAGTTAAACTTATAAACTGATGCACTGCTGTGTTTTTTAGGGATATTTTGGGTTGTGTTTTTCAAGTTGATGTTTAAGCTCGTAGGGAGAGTTTCTGGAGAACTGATAGTTTGCAATGGAAAACTGGAGTTAAATTTCCAATTATAGAACTCTGATTGTCTTTTTAAGTGCACAAAAGGAAAACTATGACTATTGGCTATTTTGGGTTCTTTGTGAAGATTAAGACTCCCCTTTTATCCCAAGAAATATATGAACTGCTGCTAATCAATAGGATAATGAAATATAAAAATGGTGCTGCATATGCTTTTTGTTCTTATTTACAGATATTTCTGTGACATTATAATACTGTCGTGTTCAGAAAGAGGTAACGGTAACTATCATGCCAGAACTGAAAAAACAAGAGGTGGTCATTCTTTTTAAAGTTTGTGAGTGAAGGCAGATTATATGACTTGCCTGAGAACACACATGATGTCTGTGTCAATGCTCAAGTCTTTCCTTATGCTATTTAAAGGACTTGTTACTGATCCTGTTTTCACAGTAGTGTTTTTATAAGACCTAGGTCGCATTGCACTTTCTTACTACCTTATAACAACTCCTATTGTCTGAATCTGTTTGTTTATGGGCTTACAAACCTTGAATAATAACGTGGTTTGGATAATTTTGGCACAGGGCTTGTGTTCAGACATTCGATAGTAATTGACCTTCCTTCTGCGGAGAAATCTGGCTTGCTGCACAGCTGCACATATGCACGTGCCAGTAGACGGTTGAGGAGTGAACAACTGGTGGGCAAGCATTACTAGACCTGAATGTGCAGTCTGACACGGCAAATAGCAAGCAAAATCTACTTTAGGAGCAGTTGTTCTGGATACTTTTAAATTATATTCTCCAGTTAGACTGCTTGTGTAGAAGCATAGTTAGCAGCTTAGTAAGAGATGAGCCAGCATTGTTTTAATACTGAACAGGAGCTTCTGTAAACTAGTCTGTTTCCAGACAGTAGCAGATGTACATTCAAAATGTCAGACCTTCTGGTTCTCATTGATAAAGGATGACACAGAGGCCTGATGTGAGATTGCAGTGGAAGTCTGCAGCTTTATATAGCTTAGAAGCACTGGGTGAATATAGAGCATCTGCTAACTTTTGTGATCCCTCAGTAGTAAACCTGATCTCAGCAGGTTGAGGAAGAAGGCTTCACAAAATTTCTGAAGGCTCAGTGGCTTCTCCACACATGGTAGTGTTAAAAGTCTTAGTATGTTAAAACAAAGCTGAATTTCTCTCTGTGCTAGCTATCCAGAAGACCTCCCTTGACTGTAAAACAAAATTTGTTTGACGCAGTTTTGTTCTTAGCAAACATTGACTTCTTGTTTTGTTTCCCTGTCTCCTTTTAAATGCTTACTGGAACAAATAAACTATTAATACTACTTCTAAAACTGAAGTTAAACTTACTGGCCCATAATTCTTCAGTACTTTTTAACCTTTTATTTGCTCCAGTTTTCTTTACTCTGCATTGCTATTAACTGTGTTAGCAAATTGACTTTACTAAAGAAAAAGCATTTAACACACCTGCCTTTTCACGGTCATGGCAGGCTTTTGATGTGAATGGCACTGCTTCTCTAGGTCTTTGTATTTTGCCGTGACTATCCTATCTAGCATCTTGTCCTCATGTGCTTGTGGTAGTTTTTATGCTCTACCTTAGTAATCTGACCTAGTTTCTGTTTCTTGAATGCTTCTTTCTTATGTTTTATGGTCAGTGAAGGCCTCGTGACTTGGCCAACTTCACTTCTCTACTGTCTTTCCTTCCCCAGTCGGATTGTTTGGATGTCATAGCTCTCCTATTAAGTAACTAGATTTCCACAACTCCATTTTTTGCCTTGAGCTTCTCCATAATTCTTTTTTGCCTTGTACTTGCCTATTGTGAGACTTGCCTGGGTTTGTTTATCCTCTTGCTTTCTTGAAGCTCAGTGTTAATTTTTTTTGAGCTATTCTCACTCCTTTCCATCTTAAGGGTTGTCAGATGTATTTTTTTCCTCTTTTTTTTCCTCCACATCTTTGTATTAGTACTAATTCCTTTAAATTTGTGAGAGCTCTTTCAGATTGTATTCTCTCTGCAGTCTTAATAGGACAAAATAGTTATTGGTAAAAAGTCTAGTAGAATTAATGACATCATTTGTAAAGGTCTTATTAGTGTTGTCCTTCGTATGAGCAACTAAAAGGTTATTTTAACACATGACTATAAGGGGGAGGGCTTGTGGGTGCAAACTAAAATAAATCTTACCTTCTTATTGATCATGTCTGAAAATGGTTTGGGGGATTGAGACTGCAAAATATATTGTTTCCACAGTCTTAAACATGCTTTTGGGATTTGGTGTTCATTAGATGCGTGGTTCTTACTTTAGGTTTCTAGCTTCCTGTTTTTTGAGTGTGTGCTTGTGGCTGCTGGGGAGGGGTAATGGGAGAGCGCGGTGCCAAACGCATTAGAAGTTGTTTGTTGTGGAGAGGGACCAAAGAAGCCTGAGTCAGAAGAGAGTTCTCCTGCCTTCTCTATCTCTTACCCAGTTCTTCCCAGGTGGTGTTGGTAATTTTGTGCTGGTCTGATCTCTCCACCTCAGCTCCATTAAACTTAAATTTTGAATGTATAGCTGCTTTTTGTAAATCCCGGTGATGTTGAAAGTGGACAAATTGTCTTAAATATTTTAAGATTTCTTGATTATTGCTGCAAGAGAAACAAGACTCTCTGTGATGGTCAGAGTTTTAGCACAAAAGCTAAAGCTGTTAATGACAGTAACTGGTTACGCAGAGGACTTGAAGACTTCCAACTGTTGCTTGCCTATAATGTTTTTATTATTATTTCAAAATTTCTGTACCCATAACTGTTTTATTTCCAAGTTTTGAGTAGCTGGATAATTGCTTTTATTAGGATTGACTTTTTCCTCGACCTACATTTTTAATGCTAATAATATGTTAGGAAACAAGGGCATCTGTGATCTTGTACATGAATATACAGGTAGATGTGGAAAATCTGTGGCTACTACTGTCCGCATTTCATATTTTCTGATGGGAAACAACAAAAAGAAAGAATCCCAATTAAAGTTTTTATAAATGTTTGTTATCTTAGTGAAAGAAGGGGGAAATGCAGTTTTGATAGTGTTCAGCATAGTGAACTTTGTATAATGTACAAAATAATCCTTCCTGAGTATCCTGATCCTTTTAGTGTATGCATATTTAGAAATTAATCTATGACAATTTTTTTGTGCTCTTAACACATATAATAGTAGTTAATGATATAATATGGATAATTATTGTGTATGACTATATGTAATATATATAAAATCATGCGGTGCTTATAAAACTACTTAGTACTAGTCTTAAATGCAGTTTTGTTCTTCCTTTAATAGATAGATTATTAATAGAGCTGCTCCCTGCCTATGAACCTTTGGCCATTTATGTTTTTTAAATTCTGAGGAACGTAGTCTGTTCCTTGGTAACGGTACGCTTTCCCTCAATTTGAAGATGCTTTATTGTTGTCTCTTGAAAAGATACTGCTTTTGTTTTGTTTCTGTTTTAGTTAATTTTAAGCTGATTTCTATTAGTGAAACTGATAAGAGAATGACTTAATTAACATACTGATTTTTTTTATCATGGAGAGGCCTAAAATACATGGCTTCCTGTCTGGATATTTTATCTGATTGTGAGAGAGACAGGATTTATTTTAAAACAAATATTAATAGTCTACTGATACTCAGGATAAAAACTATTTAAAAAAAAAAAAAAAAAAAGAAAAGAGCTGATACCCAGGGATGCAGTTAATGTCATCCAGTCCAAATTTATGGAAAATAATTGTATGAACACGATGTCTCATTGTCACATTTGACACAGGAGCATTTTAGTTTGAAGAAACATTTATGCTTCTGCATAATATTCCCCTACTACTGAAAAAAATACTTTTAAGAAATAAAACCCCACACACAGAGCACTAGAAACTGTGTAATTTTAATGATGATGTTAAATGTTAGTGGTGGGTTAAAAGCTCTCAAAGTGATTCAGCATTAAAACAAATTACGTGGTTTATAGAGACAATATTGTTAACAGATTTTGGACTAGTTACAGTGTCTAGTGGGGATGGTCGGAGTACATTCAATTTCATCTGCTAGGAGATGAAATACCTGAGTAACGTATCTGAGATCTCCTGCATACTTAGTTTCTATAATTATAGAGGGAAGGCTCTATTTGACAAGGGGAAACAAACAAGAGTGGAAGCATAGTGCTTACAAAATAAGAAAAAAGCTGTGTTTTCTACCCTTGTTCGAGAGAAATGTCTCATACTATCAGCTAATTCAATATTGAGAAGCAGGGCAAGACAATGTGCTTCAGTTCTGTGAGATAAAGCTGCTGATTTTGTTAACTGCACATGCACTCCATCTCTGTTGCTTGTTTTTCTTTGGAATATTTCCTGTGTTTTGGATAAGTTAGTGAGATCTGAGAATATTTTGGTTTGCCTTTTTTATGTGAACAACTTGTGCTCAAACTTCGTGAGACTGTACTTGAAAAATGCTATTCTATGGGATGGGTACTTGAGAGTTTTCTAAGTAACCAAAAAAGATCGTTGGATTAAGATTCTTCGTAATATTTTTAATAATGTTCTTTTTTAGGCCTTTTTGGATTTAACATTTTTAGTTGTTTATAATCCTTTTTTTTTTTAATTTTGTTTTCAGATCTTGAGTCAGATGACTGTGCATCCATATACATCTTTAATGTAGACCAACCATCATCCTCTGTAAATCAGCCAATTTGTATTCCTCGCCATGGATTGCAGTCTCACTCCTCTCCTCTGTCACCACCTACAAGACTTCAGAGTCATAAGAACTATGAAGGAACTTGTGAGGTACCAGAATCCAAATATAGTCCACTAGGTGGACCCAAACCCTTTGAGTGCCCTAGTATTCAAATTACATCTATTTCACCTAACTGTCATCAAGGGATTGAAGCCAATGAAGATGAATTGCACACAAATGGCACAGAAAATGAGTATATGGAAAGGCCTTCACGGGACCATCTCTATCTTCCTCTTGAGCCATCATATAGGGAATCATCCCTTAGTCCAAGCCCTGCCAGCAGCATTTCGTCCAGAAGTTGGTTTTCAGATGCTTCCTCTTGTGAATCCATTTCCCATGTTTATGATGATGTAGACTCAGAGCTAAATGAAGCAGCTGCTCGATTTACCCTCGGCTCTCCTTTGGCATCTCCTGGTGGTTCTCCAAGAGGTCCTAGTGATGAATCGTGGCAGCAGCCTTATGGATTTGGGCATGCCTTGTCACCTAGACAGTCTCCCTGTCATTCTCCTAGAACTAGTATTACAGATGAAAATTGGCTAAGCCCTAGACCAACATCAAGGCCCTCATCGAGACCGACATCCCCCTGTGGGAAACGGCGACACTCCAGTGCTGAGATTTGCTATGCTGGTTCTCTCTCTCCTCACCATTCTCCAACTCCATCACCCGGCCATTCTCCCAGAGGAAGCATAACAGAAGACACGTGGCTGAACACTTCCATCCATAATGTACAAGGCCTTAACTCTGGCCTTTCACCATTTCAGTGTTGTACAGAGACTGATATTCCTCTGAAAACAAGAAAGACCTCAGAGGATCAGACTGCCACTTTATCTGGAAAAACAGATGTCTGTCCTGAAGAACAGGGTAACTTGTCGTCATCCCTTGAAACTGCAGTAGATGACTGCTCTGGATCTCAGCACACCTTGAAAAAAGATTTGCCCGGAGACCAATTTCTTTCTGTTCCTTCGCACTTTACTTGGAACAAACCAAAGCCTGGTCATACTCCTATATTTCGGTAAGTGATTAGAAAGTCTTTCCCTCTCATTTTTACCCTCCTGTGTATATATAAATGTGCTTATATTTCAGTGATGCATTAAGACTTCTCCAAGAAAACTACTTGTAGGCAGGTAGTTGATATAATTAGGAAAAAACATTTTGAGATACCAAATACCCACCTCCTTCTTCTTCTAAAAATACAGCAGAGGCATCGTAACATAGGATTAGTTTTATTTGCATATGTGCACAACGTGCACAGAACCCAGCTGAATCAAATGTCTGCAGATTTTGTGCATGCTTCGCAGTTCATCTTATCTGAGCAGTTAACATGGTAATATAGCAGAAGAAACCTGACTTACATGATTTTCATAAAACTGAGAGATCAGAAAAAATGGTAGGGAGTATATTTGCTTTTGTTTTTACTTCTTTGGGTTGATAGAATTCTAGAAATAATATAGAGAAAAAAATTTGCATGGCATACCGAAAATCATCCAGAAAGAATTGATTTCTGGGCTGTAGTTCCAAGGGTATTTCTACCATTGTGGTGCTGAGATGACAGGACTACAAAAGGAAAAGAGCTAGTTGTGTGCTAGCCAGGATGATTTGTGGAGGCTTAGAGGGAACTAGTTTGCTTGCAAGAAAAATTCACCCTCCTTCCTGTTCTGTTACTTTTAAGATGGAGCAGTTCTGTGATCTTTCCAACCATCTAGCTTCTGGAATCACTTTGCCAGTACAATGCAGTGGGTGGAGTAGAAATGAGAAGTCCTTAAGCATGTTGCTGCTGGATGGACAGATACTGTGATTACTCAGCTCAAGTTATGCATTTGTTTCCTGAACCTTTCTCTTGCTCTAATAAGTTTTAAAAATAAGGGGTGTAGGGATGTACTGGGAGGAAGAAGCTGCGGATTTTTTTTGTGTGGACATTTTGTAAGAAAGGTACATTAAATTAATGACTGTAAAGCACAATTGGACATATAAAAGACTTGTCATAGGTTTAAATGTCATGACGTGTGCTTCCATGCTAGTCCATATTGATTCTAAAATAGCTTTGATTAAAACAGTATCATTCTGTCCACAGGCAATGCTTAAAGTTTGTTCTTCAAGGATGTAGAGGGTGCATTCCTCTCTTACGGAGAGTGGGGCTGTGGGGCAAGAGAGTGTATGATTCTCCACAGATACGCTTTATTTTGAAAAAGGCAAAGCTTAAATCCTACAAGTTAATGACAAAATATAATGTTCTTCTCACTGCAAAGTCATCTTTGTAAAACAGTTGTTGTCCCACTTATTTTTTTTTTTTTAATTTTAGAAAGAATTACTTAGAAAATATTAATGGTTTTAATATTTTCCTCCCCCTGCCACCTCATCTCCCAAAGTAAGTGAAGCAAAATAAAGAAATGTTTCTGACCAAGCTTCAGAGATGTTCTATAGGAAGTGCTTTATTCCTTGCTCTCAGCTTTAAATTCTTAGCAGAAAACTGGAATTAACTATTGCCCTGTCAGCCAAGCTTACTGAAGGGGTGTTCGTATTGGGGATCTCCCTCAAAAGCACAACTTGTTGAAAAGTGGATGCTGGCTTTCATGGCAACGTGCTAGTTTTTATGTAATTCCCCTTTCTAGTGGCTTTTTCCAAATTTGGATATCATTCTTGCATCATTTTAATGTCTTGATGTATTATTTCCTGATGACTTGTCAGATGAACAAACCTGTTGGGGAAAAAAAAGTTTTAGAATCATTAATTTAGTTCTCGTTCTGTATTGGGTACGTTAATATTCTCAGGGGTGTCCATCTTGTGGAATACAGAAGCACGCAGAGATCTCTTAAAGATTGCTGTAGCCCACCCTTTGCACGCACATTTTAGGCAGAGAATTAATGAAGAAAATTAAACTGTAACTTTTTCTATTGATTACCTAAGAAGGAAGTTATGAACACAGATGAGTGGAATATAAACCGATACTTTCAGGGTACAGTGAAACATCCTTAAAACAAATGGGAGATAAGTGAATTATAGCTTTAAAAGCGTCCCAAAGGGTAACTTCTAATGGGTACTATCAAACAGACTTTAGTGTTCATCAGAGTTCTAACAATGAACTTTGCAGTTTTACTAGTGAACCTAGTCCTATGTATTGATGTGCCAGTGTCATACAGAAGGCTCATTTTTATTAATACAAACCTCTGTTAATTTTAAAACTAAATTCTGTATTCTTTAGAAGTTGTCAACTAGCTTAGATTGTTAATATCTAAATATATTTAAGTAATGCATATTTGGCCATTTTGTTATTTTTGCATAATTGTATAACCAGATTTTAATTTTTCCTCTCTTCAGAAATGTATTTATTTTAGTGAGAAGTGATTCTTTTCTTTTTCTTTTTTTTTTTCTTTAAAGTCTTTCTGCTTAGCTGTTTATGAATATGAAGTTTAAAACTAAAGACACAAAGCAGCTAGCTGGAAAATTCTGTTTTACCAGATCTGAAACTACTGTGTTGACAGATACATTAATGATCTCAAAGCTGATTTTGGTTTTTTTTAAATTCTGTTGTGGTCTGGTCATCTGTTGATAAAAGGTGTTCAGTCTGTTACTAGAATCTTTTCATTCTGACTAAAGCAACGATAACTTTTTCCTTAATCGTCTGTTTTGGAATTGTATGTAGGATACTCTGCAGTCCTAACTTGGCATTTTTGTTTGCTCGCAGGCTAACATAGTTCGTAAAAGGTGAGCCCTACTGAAGGGTAAAAGCACATGAACATACAGGCATGTGGCAAGATGGGGTGTAGATCTATGGTTCTTTTGTGGGATGACCAAAATGGTTCTAAAAATAGATATTCAGTTAAACCTGCGTCCTCTTGTAGTAGGGAGAACTGAACAGAACTAAATAAAAAAAAATCCATTTTGCTGTTTTCATTAAGAAGTAAAAATATTTTTCTAAATGTCAGAGTTTATTCAGAAGCTGGCACTGAAGAGCTTTTCTAACTGTAAAATGGGCAAACAGGCAGAAGACAATAAAGACTACACCTATTCACATGTGAAATAAAAATATTAAGCTGCATACATTCGCTGCCAAAGATGTAGTCTGACTATTGAATAAGTGGAAATGGCTGCAGTGGCAGCTGTATCCTCAGTGAAATGCTGAATTGCTTAGCAGCTGTAGCCTATTTCATGGGTGCTTATGAAAGCATGCGTCTTCAGTATGTTAAAACATTTCATTCTGTCATATAATATTTTATAATTTTAATGCTTCTAAAGTAGGGGAGCCAAGTTGACTCCTTTGTTTTATGAATAAAAAGGAAATGCAAGAAGATCTGCTGTTTCTTAAATCATTTTTGACAGTGACCAAAAGTGGGCATAAATAGTTAAATGTTAATTGCAATCTTTATTACATATTATATATAGTAATATATTAATTGTAATTTAATCCTAGCCACAACTAGGAAAGGTGAGAAAACCCTTGTGTGTTGAAATGATGACAGTTATTAGAACCAATAACAGAAAAGGAAGATAATCATAGTAATATATGAGTCACTCTCACCACCCGGTGAATTGGCGCCATCCCGAGCACTGATTGTGAATACCCACTCCCCAGCTCGCCCGGTTTATATCCTGAGCATGACATCTGTGATAAGGAGTATTCCATTGGCCACTGCATTGTTCTGTCTAGGCTCCTTCTCAGCCTCTATGGGAGCTGAAAAAGTACTTGAAAAATACAAACGTCATCTAAACCAATAAACAACTAAACCAATATGCATTATTGACATTCTTTTTATACCAAATCTGAAACACAGCAACCACTAGAAAGAAAATTAACTCTGTCCCAGCTGAAGCCAGGACAATATTACAATTAATACGCTTTTTAAATGTCTTGATTGTATTGTTAAGTACAAAATAGTGCATGGAGTAAACTGGACTGTTGATTCCAAGCATATGAAGTGCCTCTGACCAGTGCACACACTCAGCTGCAATAAATGACCCCTGGTAGAAGCAGGGATAACTTGCTTCACATGTGACATGGTATGAAATGTGCAGAGAGCACATTCTCTGAATGCTATCTAAAGTTTCATAAATCTGTAATCCAGTTCATAAAGTCCTGACCATGTTTTCCTTCTTTATTCTATGTCCAGTAAGCGTGTAGTACTTAAAAAAATTTTAAAACATGTAACATGCTTTTGAGCACTTTATTCATATTTCAGATGCCATACAAAGAACTTGGTTAGATGACAGCATGTTATTTGGTCACAAAACCCATAATCTGCCAGTGTGTAGCATATGAAAAATGTATGCGTGTTATGTGCCCTGAGTCACATTTCTGCTTCCTTGTCAAAGTTAAATCTAGACAAGTGACAAACACGGAGAGAACCAGTGCAACAATTCCTCTTAAACAGGTAAAAAGGAACTAGGTAGTGTCTTCTGTATCTAGAAATAGTGAAGGTGTCTGTTGATGATGTCATTAAACAAGTACCTTGGCAGATGAGTGCTGTTTTGATGGAAGATTAAATTGGTTGTTTTACAGAATATTCAGCAATGAAGTTATTTGATAATTTTACTTATTACAGTGTTCCTCTTGTTACTGTTATTTAAGATGCATCTTTCTTCCAACCCCTAGCCTCGCCCACGATAATGGATAAGAAATTGCTTGATCTATGTGTCTCACGTTTCCCTCCCCTCCATTTGGAAAATGGCTTTCTTTTTGTGATTTTAACGTGGTGATAGTAGATCTGACCTCCCCATTTGCTTGTTACTCTGACAGTTTGTGAAGATGGTGGTTTTGTGACTATTGTCTTGCACATCTGCTGTTAGAGCTTGAGTTTTAAGTTTAACAATTTTTTTTTCCACTACATCTCTTTGAAAGACCTATTCCTAGGCTTTTGCATCAAGTTATTTTGGATTCTTTTATTAGTTGGATTCTCTTTTTCTTTCACTCCTTTCCCATATACTGTATTGGCTGCTGGAAAGGAAACACAGATGCTTCATGTTCACTTTCTTATTTAGATAGTCTATGTCAGTATGTCTGTGTCACTAAAAGTACAATTCATAAGATAATTCGCAGTCATCTACATTTATGTTGATGTTAAGAAGCGTGGTTAGAGTGTTCTGGAGTTAACAACCATCGCAGACATGGCCAGCACTGATGTTGGTGATATGGGGCGATTTGTTAGAAACTGTTCCATGAAGATGCAGTTGAAAATGGTGGGGATTCTGTTATTTCTTCTTTTAGGTTTGGTGTTTTGGTTTCTTTTGCTTTAAACTTAGGACTTTTAACATGAATGGTTGGTGGAACCGTAAGTTTTAGGTTCTGTAAAATAGGTCTTGAGAATCTAATTTGTGTCTCAAGCAAGTAAGTACTTTGTAGGGTAGTGAACTTGATGAGTCATTAATTTTTTTCTTTCTTTCTTAACCCTTGAAGTATATGATGGGAACAAATGGTGCTTTGTGTCTGGTAGGTAACCATGCAATACTCATTAATGGGCAAAAATCTTGAGATAAAACCTGGTTTCTTTTATTGTGTCTTCTCTCATGACATTCTTAGATTTACATGTTGATTTTAAAACTATTATATAAACTGATGTCTTCAGACTGCTGTGTCACAAATTTAACCTAGGGCACTGAGAAGTGACAGGATATTGAGTAGCTTCTTCGTTCCAGTGGTGATGAACAAACAGGCTTTGATAGATGTATTTACAGCTCAGGAATCTCTTCCCTGATGGATACTTAATGGCAACTTGATAGTATTTTACCTGCAATTATCTGGACGTTACCGCTGGAAACTAAGATTGCTGACAACATTGCTTATTCTCTCAGGCAAAAAAGTAGTTTAAATATAGTAGTAGATAGCCAAATACTTGGAAAAGTTGCTTCTCTTTTCTGAATTCTTCTTTTGAAAATCTAGGGAGTAGTGAGGAACAGAATTATGTTAGATTTTTAACATAACTATTGGGAATTTGGTCTTAATTTTAAGAAGAATAAATCTTTCAGTGTAAGTGGACTGTAGGCAAACAGTCTGTTAAGTGGTTTTCTTCTCATCTTGATAAATAGCAATAACACCAGCTATGCTATGTTAGCAAAACTTTAAAGTGAAAATATTTGCAAATCGCTGACTTTGAAGATAAGGACACACTTAAGTGAGACAAGCAAGAGAACTTTGAACTTCATAGGTTTTTAATAAGCTAAGCTATTGCTGTAATGTTTACACACCACTAATGAATCCAGAGAAATTCAGGTAGTGTTTGATATGGAACCTGTGTGCTGTACATGTGAGTCAGCTCTATACTTTTTTCTGAAATGATACAGATTTTACTTGGCAGTATACTGTATCAATACTCTGAAAGCATAGTTACTGTGGGTCTGCTAGTGGTACAGCAGTGGTATTTTGTATGTAAACAGCATTTTAAAAGTCTGTTGATAAGCCACTGTAGCAACTGGAACAGCCTCCAAATTCTTAACTCTGAAATTACTCCACCAGGGAAAATGTTGCTTTGTTCTAGGTAGTGAAGAGCAACCACAGTGGTATTTTGGCTCTAGAAGCATTCTGGAAAAGGACCATAGTACTGGATCATAGTTACGATTTGAGATTCTCCAGGGTTTGCTGTGTTGCCACACTGACTTGTCACAGGATATGCTGTTGGTTAATCTCTGCAAAAAGTTAGGATGAGGAAAAGATGTGGAATGTCCATTGTATGGTCAGTGAGCTTTTTCCCACAGTGACAGATTTTGATGTGTTGGGAGGAGCTGCAAATGGAAAATGTTATTTTTGCTGCAACAAAGAAATAATAAAAGAATCACTGTAGGACATCTGTGAATTTCAACTCACCAAGGAAATAAGAATTTTCACAAGCATTTTGAGATCCTAGTGGGTACCTTCAAAAGGTTATTACTAGAACTAGTGACTACAAAGAGGCAGGAACATGTTCATACAGAGTGGCTAAAATGAGTTCTTGTATCAGTTCCAACTGTGTTCAAGAACTTTCTTAGCAAGGAGTGCAGGAGAGCGTTAGACTACAGCTGAGCTAATTGCACATGTGCTTCAGCTGAGGTACCAGCGTAGGCATTTTGTCTGCACAGAGCCCCAGCCATTTGTGCAATGCATTACTCAGGAAGAGAGCTACAGATGAAAGGTAACTGTTTTAAGTTTGTAACTGGATTATTTTTAGTGGCTGTCATAGGCTTTGTTCTTCCTTCTGTCCCACGTGTACTGCTGTGGGGCCACAGCCAAATGCAAACAAGCAGTTTTGTTTCATCCTGTGCAAGAGAAGACATAGTCAGCCCATGAGCTGGGCCCTGACTTCTAAAGCTCTGAGTGCTGAAGTCCACATGGACACATTTGTATGTCCTTATACTGAACGCTAACTGTTTCCTTATCAGCTTGTGCAGCCTGAATCAGTTCTGTTTTAGAGATAATGGTTACAGAGGAAGAAGGTATCTGTTAAATTCACTGAAGTGATAATTTTAAGTGCAGTGGCTTCTGCTGAGGATGCTACTGAAGGGCTCCTTCTTCTGAGTTTCCTTTAATAACTGCTCTTCTCTGAAGCCTTTAATCTTGACATGATAGGAGTATGAGCTTTTGGAGACTTGCATTAATCAGATTCTAAAACTCGCTTGGTATTACTTGAAGAAGGTTTATGGATTGGTGCTGTTTCAACACCATGCTAACATTTGATTTAATGAAAGTTTTAGAATGACTGTCGCTCATTATTTCTGTTTCCTGACATATGATTTGGTGCTTTACTGGTAGGTTACTGCATTGTTAATAAGGTTTTTAGTCATTTAAAGAAAGCAAAAAAATAGAGAAACTTCTGTAAAACACTAAGTCACACGCTATTCTAACAGTAATTTGGCAATGGACCAGGTAGAATTTTGTAATGAGACATATGGAAGTGTCTACAAATGTGTTCCTTCCCCATCAAATCTGAAAAATGAGGGCCTTTAATAATTATTTATTCTAAGTTTTTGATCTAAAGTGACTTGAAAAAGCCCCCCAATCAGCAGCTGATCTGTATTCTGGGTTCGGAATGTGGATTTAGATGGCTTTATCGATAATGCAAATGCTGTTGTGCTGTGTGTAAGCTGGGGGAGACAAACATATTTTTGTAACACCAGATTTTCGCACATTTCTGAAGCAGGTGAGCTTCTTTTTCTTAAACATGATCCAGGTATTTTAAGAGTAATGCAGCACTAAATTTTTAACATGTAAGTTCTGAACTATCAGAGACCCTTGGAGTTCAATGCACAATTTACAACTGATAAAATAACTGTGGTGACTTAAAAGTCTAGTAGTTGTACTACCGATCCTCACCTAAGAGTGTAGACTGAACAGTATTTGCCAAGGCTTGTATGAGGTTTAGCAAGGCCAAGTGCCGGGTCCAGCACTTGGGTCACGACAACCCCATGCAGTGCTACAGACTTGGAGAAGAGTGGCTGGAGAGCTGCCCAACTGAAAAGGACCTGCGTGTGTTCGTGTGTTCGTTGACTGCTGGCTGAATATGAGCCAGCAGTGTGCCCAGGTGGCCAAGAAGGCTAACAGCATCCTGGTCTGTAGCAAAAACGGCATAGCCAGCAGGACTAGCACAGTGATCATCCCCCCATACTCATCACTGGTGAGGCCTCAGCTCAAGTGCTGTGTCCAGTTTTGGGCCCCTCACTACAAGAAAGACGTTGAGGTGCTGGAGCGTGTCCAGAGAAGGGCAACAGAGCTGGTGAGGGGTCTGGAGCACAAGTCTTGTGAGGAGCGGCTGAGGGAGCTGGGGGTGTTCAGCCTGGAGAAAGGGAGGCTGAGGGGAGACCTTCTCACTCTCTGCAACTGCCTGAAAGGAGGGGGTAGCGAGGTGTGGGTCTGTCTCTTCTCCCAAGTGACAAGCAATAGGACAAGACGAAAAGGCCAAAAGTTGCGCCAGGGGAGGTTTAGGGCAGTGTTAGGTTAGCGGTTGAACTCGATGATCTTAAAGGTCTTTTCCAACCTAAATGATTCGATGGTTAAACGCAGTAAAGCTAGGAGCTTCATACTTACCCATATCCTGCATCTGGTACAAAAATAGTGTTGCTTTGCGTTGAAAAGTGTTTAAAATATATGCAGACTTGCTACCTTCTGCCCCCAAATGCTAACATGTTTCTCCTCATTTGATATGATTCCTACATAGTATAAAAAAATAAAATAAATAAAACCAACCAACCAAACAAAAACCCCAATAACACACACACACCCCCAAGAGTTTGTAGACTGTATTCTGATATTTTTTCTAATTTGTTTAGTGCCCACGATTACAGATTCGTGTGACCTAGAAGGTAACAGTGCTGGCTAGGAAGTTCCCACTCTGCCTCCCTCTCACTACTTCTGTTTGAAGAAGCTGTATGGTCAGCTGGGGTCTGATAAATTAATAGGATTCAAAAACTTACCTTTCAAAATGAAATCAAGTTAGATCATCGATCCAGTTCCATTTGTATCTCTACAGAATTTGTCTCAAAAAAAGGGAAAGGGTGATATGGAAGCATAAATTACATATTGATGTCCTCAGCGCAGAAAGGTGCCTGAGAGTGCACCCTAAAACTTTGATTCCACTACTGCAGAGAATTTGAGGGTGATGGAGGCAGCAAGAAAAATATTCAGAGCAAAACAACAGTTTGGGTATCCAACATCAAACTCCGAAGGGAAGCAGCTGTAATTCTCTAGCCTGCTACATCTAGAAAACATCAGTTCGATGCAGCTCAGCCTCAGAGGCTGTGTAATTTATTTGGAGAACTGTGTTCTGAAGTTTTCCAATTTGTTTTATGTTTTAGGCATCTGCACATGCGTTGTGTGCTTGCTTGCTCTTTCATGCTGATATTTTCTATTTGTTTTCAAAGAATGACAAAATCTTAAGACTTGGTTATTTTCCTATCTCTGTGTTTGTTCTAGTATTCCAAATATTTTGTCAGGAGATAATGGGAGACCGATACAGCTTCTGCGACGTTTTTTAGTAGTTAATTGCAAAAGGAGTAAACCTGTCTAAGAGCCTGTATGGAGAGTGGTCACAAGCAACAAATACTTTTTTTCTTGACTGAGTTTATTATTAAGCTTTCAGTAATGCCTCCCGGTAATTGGTATATAGTCTGTGGTGCGCATGTTATACCAAGTTCTCTTAAGGTCCATATCTGTTCACTGTGTATACCAACAATTTTGACATGGAACGTTTGGTTGTATGGGGGAAGTGGGGGGGGAGGTTTCCAGAAACACTGAAGAAGAATGTCTCACATGCCACATTTCTTTTTAAACTCTCTTTAGTATCTTCTAATCCTGACGTTTTCTTTCCTTTTTCAGACTGAAGACTTGAGTCCTCTTCTCCTTCAGTAGCTATAAAAGTGAATGCCAAGGTCTAGTTGGTAGCAAGTAGTAGCATTTAGGTAGTACGCCTTGGCCTGTGGTAGGTATCTGGAAGGATTGGGCTTATACTGCATTCCTGACAGTTTCCTCTTTTAGTGCT
>VXBO01004853.1:63032-129597 GCA_013400135.1 Rhinoptilus africanus
GCCACAAAGATGATTAAGGGAGTGGAACATCTCCCTTATGAGGAAAGGCTGAGGGAGCTGGGTCTCTTTAGTCTGGAGAAAAGGAGACTGAGGGGTGACCTCATCAATGTCTTCAAATACGTAAAGGGGGAGTGTCAGGAAGATGGAGAGAAGTTGTTTTCAGTGATGACCAGTGATAGGACAAGGAGTAATGGATGTAAATTGGAGCATAGGAGATTCAAGAGGGATATCAGGAGGAATTTTTTTACTGTGAGAGTGACAGAGCACTGGAACAGGCTGCCCAGAGAGGTTGTGGAGTCTCCTTCACTGGAGACATTCAAAACCCGCCTGGACGCGTTCCTGGGTGATGTGCTCTAGGTGACCCTGCTCTGGCAGGGGGGTTGGACTAGATGATCTTTCGAGGTCCCTTCCAACCCTATGATTCTATGATTCTATGATTCTATGATTCTATGCTGACATTACCAGTCCTCTCCTGCCCAGTAAATAAGATCGCTGTGGAAGGACCGGTCATCAGACCTCCTTACTGGAGGAAGAAGAGTCTTCGAGGTACACTGAATGCTTGTGGGGATGACTTATTGCTCATGTTTCATCCTTTCAGTAAGAAGAAAGGGAAATACTCTCAGTCCTCCCGTTGCTCTCGGAATGGTGCTTCAGGAGTTAAAACTTGCATTATAATATTACCGCTCTCTTGAAGTGCCCGTAGAGGTACTCCATGAAGCAGCAGGTAAACAGGCTTATGGGTTGTTCTCCTGTAGGAGGCGGCCAGCAAGTACTGCCGTTTCTTCTCACTTGTTTCGATGCTTAGTGACAGTCATTTTTGTAAAAGGTAGATGTATGGTGCTGCAGGCTGAGCCCAGGTCCATCCAGATACTTGCTAAAGACAGAGCTTTCTTTTCTATTTTGTTCAGTCCAGACATTATCTTCTTTCTCAACTGTGGATATGTTTTATAGGTCTTTGCTAAATTCTCCAGAAAGTATAATTTATCTTTTTTGGACCTGTAGCTATTCGTGTTTGTGGACGTTTGCATGGATTGGTGATGGGGGTTTTCCTGACTTCCTATAAAGCAGAAAGAAGTGGAATTGAGCTTTCTCACATGATGATACAAATCAATATTTGTCCATCTCTTTAAAACCTATTTTGCTTTCCCTGTTGGTCAGAGTAAGGTACAAAACTATTTTAACAGAAACTTATTTTTCTTGTTCTTACTGTTCTTATTTGGTATGCAATGCTATAAATGTTCACTTTTAAATGTTCAAAAAGTAGTTTGCGCTACCAGGTAATTACTGACTTGAATCTGACTGTTCATTGTATCAGAATCATAAGTCTATAAATCTATGCAGGTAAAAGGGAACGTATGAAAACATCGGTGATATTATGTGGTTTATTTCCCTTTGAGGTTCTTCTGTATTACTTCTATTACTGCATTTTGTTCTCCTTCTCTGGAGTGACTTTGCTACAGTGCGTAAGGGTATATATAATCTGTGGATAAGCCCAGCATGTACTTTAGGTGTCTTTGTTGTCTGTTGCAGTAAGTCTTTATGCTTAGATAGAACTACTAGCTTTAAAATTTTGGATCATCATATAGTGTTCATTTTAATGATAGTTAACAAAGTGCTGCGCTTACCAAGCTTAGAAAAACAAAACTAGCAAGCTGGAAGATAGTAATGCAGAGATTTAAATCTTAGACTGTTCCCTCCAAATGACATTTGAACTTGAGGATAAAAATTAATATAAAGGCATTATAGAATAGCACTGGTGATGTGGGGCAGGGGGGACATACAGTAGCTTTCTTTTAACCAGGTATTGGAAGGAAGAGTTCCACTCTACCAACGCCAAAAGAAATATTTAATTGAAGATGTTGATGCACTAGCAAAATTTTGGAATTTTCAAGTAACAGTTTTAGTCTAATAGCTATTCTTATTTGGTTGTCATTTGTTAGGAAAGTGACATCGTTGTCTGTATTTTACAGTGAAGTTACCTTTTACTGTGGCCAAATGGCATAGCTGGCGTAACCGTAGTGTGCTTGTCTTGATTGCAGCACATCTTCATTGCCACCTCTTGACTGGCCGTTACCAAGTCATTACGGGCAGTGTGAACTGAAAATAGAAGTCCAGCCTAAAACTCATCACAGAGCTCACTATGAAACAGAGGGAAGCAGAGGAGCAGTAAAAGCATCTACTGGAGGACACCCTGTAGTGAAGGTAGGAAGTCTGGCTTTCTTGAATCAAAGATAATTTTTTACCTACAATTGTTGGTATTTACAACACTGTGAATTTTTACCTTGTGTGAAGCTTACAGTCTTTCCTGGGAAAGTTTTTTCTCCCTTAAATAGAACTTGTTCAATGCATAAATTAGTTTTAACTGTTTAAAAATTTACAGTTTGCTACAGTTACAGTGCATGTCACAATTTTACCCTGTATGCAGCTTTGTGCTTGTGAATGGATTCACAGTGCAATAGTGTACTACTTAATGTATTCAACGTGAATGAGGAAGAAGTGTGCATGGGGGCAGGTAAGAAAAGTCATGATAATGGATTAGCTAGAGCTATAGTGAATATGATACAGCTTCGTTTGAAGCAGAAATCATCTTTCTTTTGGTGTTGAGACAGCTTCTGAACACTATAAATGCCTCTTGGTTGTGTTTTTATTAGGTTATTTCTGTGAAATGTTACCCATAAATTCTGTTAACTTCCACTTAACGTGTTTGGAGTAAATTAAGTTTGACTCTTCTCTTTCTCAGCGTGAACCAAAGATTATTACTAGCAGTTTAATGATAGCTATCTCCTTAAAAAGTAAGGCATCACCTAGTTTCATTAGATTTGGACTGGTTATCTGTAAAGGCAAATATGACTTGTTCCTTGCTTTCTTTTTTTGACATAGTTTCCATTGTCATAACAGAATCATGCAAGCTTTATTGTCTCTTAGAACAGTTTTGATCAGTTCCAAGAAAATTCAGTAGTGCGGGCAATAGTCCTTATCTGGCTAACAGAGGGTGGTGATGTGTTGACTGGTTTTGAAAACTGGTACCTGCCATTAACAGTTGCTTTTGATGAGTTCTTTAGCTAATCTTAAATATTCCAAATGCTAATGGCATCTGAAGCATATTATTTAAATACTTTGCAAACACCATTCAGTTATTGTTGAGATCAGTATTAGATGTAAGGTCCTCATAAATTAGGCCTGGCTTTCATAAGGAAGCTTTACCATCGTACTCTCTTTGAAGGGAAAGATGTGTGGGTTTGATACTGTGGGTATAGCTGTGTGCACAAGTGCTGTGCTCCTCTCCGACTTGCAGAGTACAGGTGTGGACACAAATATCCTACCTTGTGCTGGGAAGACTTCTGGGTTGGTTAGGGGTAGTCACTGATGTCTCCTTTAGTATCTATGGTGCCAGCTGGGTCATGCAGCTTGAAAGGGAACCTACCCTCTCATGCGCTGGACACGGGGAAGATTGTGCTGAGGAACTGTGGGACTTCTTAAGAAGCCTTGATTTATCAGGTGGAAGTAATGTCTCTTTACTTACTTGCCTCAATCTTGCTTAATGGTCTTTATCTGAATCCCAAGACAGGTTAGGATAAAACTGAACTGTTCATTTATAGGTCAAATCAGACAACAATTATAAAATTTTTTAAAGACAAATAGGAAAAAAAAAATAATCTGATTACATTAAGGTTACAGCAGGGTTTATCTTTTCCTCCAAATGCCAGGTATTTCCTATTCTTTTCTAGCAAAATAGTAGTCAGGTTTCAGTCCTTAGTCTTTCACTATGACAGCCTATACACTGAAAATGTATTTGATATATTCATCCTATTCCAATAGTTGGAAGTAACTCATTACAACTTCAGACCAAATGCGAAGTGCTAACAGGATTGGCATAATAAGTCCACATTCTCTTACTACTGTAGTATAAACATGTTACCACTTTTTCTCCTTACAGTTTATTCCTCCTCTCTGGCAAGTAAATTTTGCTATGCTTTGTAAACACATCAGTTTTGGAGCAGCTCTAACGTTATACCTATATAAATAAAGATGTACCAGCAGAACTTAAATGTCTTGGTCTATCTGCTCATTTTTTCTTGCCTAAGCAATCTCCTCCCTCCAAGCTCTTCATCTGATTAATTTCTTCGCTCAATCTGACTACTGGTCATATTCTTTGGGCTATTTATCCAACTCCATTTTTTTTCTAATGGCTTACTTGAACTTTTTCATAACTCCTTTCTTCCTCTTAAGACTTCGTATCTTTCCTTTCTCTCTCTCCATAAAGGGGCTGGCTGTCTGCATCCCATCTTCTTTCTTGAATGTCTTTCCTTATCCTTCCATTTCCATTCTTAATCTGAGCTCTTCATCCAACTTTCCTGTTCCCAGACTTTTTCCTGTTCATCACAACACCATGGCCTAAACAGCTCCAACCTTGTCCTATTGTCAGACCTACTAGATTTCTTTGCACAGGAGAGGCCAGGGCCAAGTGCTTATCAGGGAAGTCTGTGCTGCAAAAGAGAGAAAATTGAGGGTGCCTGAAAGCTGAAAGTCGGCCGGGCACAATTGTTCATGTGGAGCTTTGTGTTGCTTTAATCAATGGGGAACGAGTAGACAGAACTTCACGTGCCAAGGTGCTGGCAGTGGAATTAAACACATCATTAATGACGACAGAAACTTGGGGAGATTTTAGCTGACAAAAATAAGTCTCTGCTGAGCTTTTGCAAACTGCCTTCAGCCTTTTTTTTTTCTTTTTTTTTTTCCATTTTTTTTTTCCCCTGAGTGCTTGTCTTACACTAATCTTTGTATTAAGGGAACTTGTTTTGCTGATGTTTGTAAGATTTGACAAATACATGCGGGTTTACTTTTGTTTACAGAACTAGAGGCTTCTAAACTGTAGTACTAGATGCAAGTTGGAAAAAAACAGATCTGTAATCTGTGATGTACACCAATGATTTTAAAAGCCATTTATTTGCATTAGAATTGTGAAATACCTTGTGATGACAAGAATGCTGTTTTAAAAATTGAGATAGCGTTTATGTGTCTGACAGTCTTATGCTTAAACACATGGATTGTACTATGCCTCTCTAAATCAAAATGAATACAAATGCAAATCAATATTCTATTTTGCAATTTGCTCTCCTCCAGCTGGATTAGAAATTAATTGTTGTGCTTGATGGGAGTGAGGAAGTTGTTATGAAACAAAACATCAATTTGTATTAACTTTTTGCTCGCTGCTGGGAAAATCAGTATGCTAAGGGCCAAGTTTGGTGGAAGATAAATACTAAATAGCTGTAAGCAGATGAAAATTACTTTATTTAAATACAAAAGTGAAATCTTTTCCAGCACTCCCAGAAGCTTATTACACAAATCCAGTTAATGAAATGCATTACTATTTGTTTCTGACTTAACTTCTCTTTTTGGTGCTCTTAGCTTTACACTAGTCACTTCCATGTGTGTGATCACTGCAGTAAAGTGCTCAGCATTTTCTTGTGTGAAATAACTGTATGTTAACCTGTGTCAGAGATGAGAAGGGACGTTGGCGACTAGAATAATATAGATGTAAGGGACCTAAACCAGTCATCAAGTCCAAGTGCCACATGCCTGGGTGTCAGAGGGCCTGTGTGCTTTTGCTTGCTACACGATTTGTTTTGCTCTTGAACATTATTTTATAGAAAGCTATGGTATTTAATTTCCCATCTCTGAAATCTCTGTATTTCTGCATGTGCATTTGATGTATTATTTAAAATACAGATTTTAAGATAGTACATAGCTTCAAGCCATTAATCTATTAGTGCATGTCATTAATCTATTACTTATACTGTACCGTACCTGTTGCTAGGAGACTAAGCTTCTGACAAATTTGGCATCATCTGTTGTGAGTATGTTTAATCAGCTTATTTCCAAATGTGAGGAAATGAAATGAGTGGAGCATCACGCTTTGCTTTGTAAGTCCATTGACTTTAAGGAAGCAAATTCTGTAATGAAATTCCCTTGTTTTCAGCTTTTTTGAGGCAAATATGTTCTAAATAGCAGATAACTGTCATTTTAATCTCTGCTTTTTTGGGAATATGTTCCAGCTAATCGATGTCATCTGGAAAAATTTATTTTACTTTAGTAGATAATCCACAAGGCAACAGTGACAGTTTTCACAGTGAAGGAACAAATAAATTGGCAGAATGTTAGCAAGGAGAAAGATGGCCGGGTGAACTATCAAATTATTCAAATTATGTAGAAATTTTGTGTTGCATTGTTAGGAGACATAGAAAGTCTCTGAGCATTGTCTGCCTTTACCTTTCTAATTAAATAGGTTAGAGTACTCACTGTACCGATCTATGAAGCCTTTAAACAAAGAACTGCTATATTTCATTTGACTCTAAATGAATGATAATCATTGCTTGAATTTTCTATCCTTCCCATAGGCCAAATTATACATGATAAAATAATGTTTACACTTTATATTTGCTAGAATGAGATTTTACTGTTCTGTAAAACGGTTAGAGTTCTTCATGAGACTTCACTTCAATAATGTTTACGATGAAAAGCGCGTAAGCATTTCAGAGCAGGTGGGCACACAGATCTCTCAGGGAAAGGTTGTTGGTTGTTTTTTTTTTACTCTTGTATTTTAGCTTTCCTATCTAAAATGACTTTTTTTCTTTTTAAACCAAACTTGTTTTGTATGTTCTGTCCCTGCTGTTCATGTTGACTTCAGCAGTTTTTTGAGTTTTCTTAAGTATTTTACATTTCATGATATCTTTGGTAGTAAATTTCCTAAGCTGTGTTGTGCACAACAAGAAGTATTTTCTTTTTATCTTTTGTCCTGTTGCCGTTGAAGAAGGTGACCTACACAATACCCTTTTTGATAACCGTACAATGTGATGTAGCTCAACAGTTGAGGTAACAGATGCTCATTAGTACCATTCTGTATGAAAAAGGAGTATCTGTTCTGTGGCCATTTACCACAGTGGGAATCAGTTCTAGATGTGAACTATCATAAGGGTAATTTATTCTAAAATCGATGATTTATCTGCAGCGGACACTGTATAGAATCCACTTATGCCACGTGCATGCAAGACAAATTTGAGGCAGTGGTAACTATTAAGATATTGCCTGTACCAGAAGTGTCTTTTTGCCATACTATGAAGGGTTTAAGGATAGAATCATTCATCAATTGTGCCACAAGCACAATTCTTACTGTAGTTGATTCTGCAGTAACAGAGGAAGCATTGTATAACCCATATGGGCAACTCGTCAGTATTACAGCTGAAGAAAGGTGTAAGATCAAAAATGAAAGAAATGTTAAATAAAAACTAGTTTATTTAAATGGTTATACAATTCCAGTCAAGCAAACAGTAACCTCCTATGTGAGGTTTAGTGGAGACCTGTGAAAGAGGGACTGAATGGCAGCTCTGTTTGAAATGATTGCAGAGCTTGAATTCACAATGAGGAGCTGTAATGGAAGAAAGAGTAAACTAATTGAGCTAAAGCAATCTAATTTTGAACTATTTTGAAAATTCTGAAACAGGAGTGTGTTCTCAAAAAGCCTGTCAAACTCTGCCTGAGTTCAGGCGTAAGAAACTATAAATTACAGGAGAGGAGCTAACTGAGCAGTGTCAGAGATGACATAAAGATAAACTAATGAAGGATTGTCTAAATGAGCATATTTTTCCTGGCCTGTTATTCTGTGGCTGTCACCTCTTCCCAGGTGTTCTGTGTGGGCAATTCGTGTAACTGCTTGAATAACAGGTATAATATCAGAATTTTCTCCATCCTCTAAGCCCAATAAACAGAATGCTTTTTCTCTGTTTCGTGACCCTTCCCATTCTTCCTGCTCTTCAATTTTTATTTTTGTCTTGAATTCTTCTCTATTTTGTACATCACCAGAAGGTAGGTTGTATCCCAGCTCTAAGTGCCCTCTGTTTGGTGACAACCTACAAATAAATGTAGAAGGCAACAGGTAAATCTCAGCCTGTAGTGAGCTGTATTGGGAAAAACACTGACCTTTTGATGAGTTTCTGAAAACACGTATCTTTCAAGTACAATTTGATGACTATTTAGCCATCTCCTGCTCCAGAATCCCCAAAACAGATACTAAAAGCGATGTTGATGCATCTACTATATGGTTGAATAGTCAATCTAGAAAATACAGTAATTAATGAGAAAAACATTAAAAATGGCATGCTGGACTACACAGTCATCTGCTTTTTGTATATGTTTACTAAAATGTGGAAAAATAGTGATTTTTTTTCCAAAGTAAACCCAATTTATAGGTGTTTTTTTTTCTGTAGGTTTTGTGGGAGTAACCTATTTCTGTCCTGGAAATGCTTGTCGTAAAACTGTCCATAGCATATTTTGGCACTGGGAGTTGGTATTTCAGGAACAGCTTGTTTTTTTCAAGAACGTAGAGCAAACTGCGAACGGATAACGTATTGTGATGGCTAGTTAGATGTGACTGGCAGTCCTGCACTGTGTGAAGTTGTGCTATTAAATTAACACTATTTTAGCTATGAATTTTTAACTTCTTTTTTAGGTAGCTTAGAATGAGACAGGACTCTCAGATAAAACATTCTTCAAAGTATGCCTGAAATTAGTATTTAAAACATTTTCAATCCTGTCTGCAAGCAGTGAGTGAGTTTGTAAAAGTGTGAGATTTCAGAAATGGATATCTAAGTTTTTTAGCCTTGAAGGATATTCTGTATGTTGTGAAACATATGGTATCATGAGCAATAATGCACTGATACTTGCAATTACTTGTTTGCTTTAGTACTTTGCAAGACCTGGTTGTCTTTGTGATGACCTTTGAAATATTTTTTAAATGGACTTGTAGAACTATCTAATAGTTTATTAAAGTTTGTTCCTTTTATGTCTCACTAGTCTTTTCAGAATTGTAAAGGTCTGTACTATTTTCAAGTCTTCAAGCCAGTCTGCTCAATAAGTTTATTTAGCAAAAGAGGAAGGAGGATGCTTTTTTGGTGTGTGTCCTTTTCCTTTTCGGTTGATGGAAAGGATCAAATAATCAAGTGATAGAAAATAGAACTGCAGTTCAGGAAGGGGAAGTAGATGTTGTTTTGGTTTAAAATATTCAATTTTAAAACCAGACAGTTAGCCTTTTGTAGCATTATAACCATTGCAGAATCAGAATGAAGTAATACAAAAAAATTCCAGTGTGCTGTTAAGACTTTGTGAGCCAGTGGTTGGGGTATTGCCTAATAGATCTGAGTGGAGTTTTCTTCCATGAATTTCTTCAGTTTCTTTTAAACAGTCTGTGTAAGATTATAGGTCAGCGCTCATTCACCTCTGCAAGGCTACAGGGGATGACTGTGGTCAGTCTGACTGTCAGTAACTTCCCTGAACTCTCATGTCTTGTTTTCATATGTATGGTTTGTTTCAGGCTTTTCAAAATGCAAGTGTTGGTAAAATTCATCATGAATTTATCACTGGTGTTAGTCCTTGTGTTTGTGTGTCTTTTGTTTCATGTTATGTTCGTCTTCATGCCTTTGGATCTTTGTCATCCCTCGCTTTTATTCCCAGGCCACTGTTAATAGGTGTGCTGTTCAGTTGGCAGAGTAGCCCTTCAGCTTTTAAACCAGTGGTCTTCACAGTTCTGTAGGGACAGTAGCTGCACAGCACTCAAAAGTTAAATTCTTGTGGAGACATGTATGAAGAAAAAAGTTAGGTTCTTCAGGGCCATGCACTGGTACCTCTTTGATATTGTTGTCCAAAAGATTCCAAGCTTGGGAGTCACATCTCCGTTATGTCAGGGGGCAAAACCTTTCAAAGGCGTGATTTGCTTTTTTTCTTTAAATGAAATTAAAAAGAAAAGTTAATTTACTTTACAAGTGGACTAAAATTTAATCAGTGAAAGTTCTTTTCCTTTAGGTTTCATGGTGAATTATACCATGTCTTTACTAATACAGTCTTCCAAAGTAAAAGTAAAAATACCTAATTCAAGAGAACAGCTTTATCTTTTCTTTCACTTCCGTATAATGGGACCTTCATTCTCCTCTTTTGCCCGCCTTACCTTACAACCTTAACTGAGGAGGGCGTTTCTGATGAACACAGAAGTCAATGAAATGCATCCAGCTGCCGTGATTTCAAGGAGGAAATAATGTTATAACAGGTTTTGCATATAAAGGTGTTGAAAAGCCTATGAAATCTCCAGCTGAAGTAGATGCTTAGTAAGTACTTATAGTTCTTTACACGGCGGTGTATTTCCTTCCTTGCTTTCCTTTGTTCCTCATGTTTGAACTGCGGGTTTGTATATGGTGCGTTTGGTGAAGCCAAAGTTGTTAATAGAGTATTTCATTCACTGAAGTTGTCCCAAATTTTTCCACTGCCGAGTCTTGTATTTCAAGACTATGCCCTATTTTTAGAGGCCTATTTGTATGTAAAAGCTTTCTTTCTAATCAGCCTAGTTTACCAATCCAGTAATGCCATAAGCAGTGAATTAATTGTGCAAAGGTGAAGGAGCACTAAAGTGTTGATAAAATCTTCATCATCTTCAATTAGCAGGCAAAGGCACATAAAAAATAAAACATGAGTATTAATCCCCAGTGAAAGTTTGTTTAAATGTGGCAATTTCCTAATAAATGCTGGAAAGTTTTGCAGGAAAATTGCTTTAAAAACACAATCCAATGGGGCTTGGCACTGTCTGAATGTCATTAGTATTGTAGTATTGCATGATTGCTCAGCATAAACCTTAGCTAATGAAATGATTTTTCACACATACCGCCCACCTGCCCCCAAGTTTCAGCTCCATGTTTTTCTTTAGTTTTTAGTCTGAACGAGTAGGCATGTGAAACCCTGGCATCGCTTTTGGATTCAGTGACACTGATAGGTATTGGGGCTCTTGTAAATAAACAAAGGGAGCTTGGGTTCAGAAAAATACACTATTTCAAAGTATACTGATAAAAGTACCTGTTTACTGTGAAGTGTGTATTTCCTGTTGGATATTTTTCTCAAGTCTTGTAACAGGTCTTAAGAAATCACATCTTGTGGATTAATAACGTTTACGTTTGACTAGAGATTGGTAATACTTGGCCTGCAACAATCAATGGAAGACAGAACCTTCCTAATTAAAAAAAAAAGAGGCAGGGAGGGGAGGTAAAACTTCTAGAGACTAAACAAAGTCTTCTCATAAGCTTGTGGAGTCTTACAAGCTTTCCTTTAGATCACAGCGTGGAATTGATGACATGTGAGCCAGATGTGGCCCCAATATAATCTGCATTTAGTCTTGAGAAATGCTAACTTCTTTTCTCCAGGTTGATGCCTCTTATTTCATGTGACCTGTTTGCTTTCTTCAGCAAGGGAAAGGTTCTCGTCACTGCCACAAAATTCCATTTAAATGTTGCTGTCTTCAGTGGTTGAATTAATCTATGTAGTGTCTAGTGTTACTCATTTTTTTTAAGGATTTTCCATATGTACATTAAGAATGTACAAGTGTTTTTGTAATCTAAAATACAGCTGCTTGATGATGAAAAAGTTTATTAATTTACTGTCTTTGTAGTTACTTGTTAAAAATTGCAAACTAAGTATTGACATGCATGCGTGAGTTTACTGTATGCAGTATAGTAATACGGCTGTAACTGCTTTGGCGTGAAGCCCTTCTGGCTTATCCTGTAGTGACCTTCAGTCTTTAGCCTTCCAGCTTTAGTTTAACTTACGCATGCACTGACCTTTGCTATGGAAACGATATAGAAACACAAAAACAACTTGGCCGAGTTTCCCCGGCAAAGCAGTGGGTGGTGTATCGGTATTCTATTACAGAGCGGGGTTTCTGGAGGTCAGTAGTGACAATGTGCAGTAACTTACTAGTTGTCTACAGCACACTGCTTGCTACTCCTGGGAAAGTAGTATAGTTTTTTGTAAAGTAAAATTAGAAACCTTTTTTTGGTAGTGCGCGGCTCTAGGATTGCACATTAATAGAGTAAATGCTGGAAGGTATACTTGAAAATACACCTAATGCTCAACCAGTAATTTAAGTTGCAGTCTTTCTGTAAGTGACCCGTGACTGAATCTTGGGGAGGCTGATTTTGTACTAAGTTACTGTACTGCATCGTCGGTGGGGTGATTCTGCAGCGCTTACCAGTAGCTTGTAAAATGCTGTTAAATACCTGTGGTCTGTATAGAGACACTATGTTCTTATTGGTATATATTGTGTGTTCTTTACTAAGGTGAACTAAAGGTACAGATACCATGGCTTCATTAGGTATTTGAACAAAACGTAGTATCTGTTCTTTCAAGTTAATCATGTAGGTATTTTCATTGAAGAACAATTAGCAAATTTTTTTACTGACTTAAATGTTTGGGCTGTCAACATACAGAATTGTGCATAAAGCAGATGAGATGACAAGAAAGTGTTACCCTGCTGTCAAGAAACTAAGAACAATCAACGCTTTTTGAATGAGAACAAAACTGTATTTTAAAAGGGAATGCATTTTAAATTCCAAAATATGTCTTCTTTTTTCCTGGTTAGAAGTTGATTTTGGGGTAGTAAGTCTCCTTTATTATTCACAAGACGGGTATTGCATCAGTAATGGCGATTGAGGTTCCAAATATCATTTTTCTTTTGAGGGAGAGATGACACCATTCCTAGGAAACGGAACGTAGTTCAGATTCTCTGATAATGCAGTCTCCTGTGGGGAGCAAGTGTGGCGGGCAGAAATTTCTGCTTTGATTGCTACGTAAAGGTTTTGTGTAGGGAGAGACATCCAAGGCTTACTCTTACAAGATTACTCATATAATGGACTTCAGAACAGTGTCACGCTCTTCAGCAAACTGCTGGATGCACCTGCAGGTAAACGAGGTAGGAGTGTTTTCGGGTGAATTAGCAAAGTAATCCATCATTGCCGCCTTCTCAGGAATGGTCAGACAGGGGCTGTCTGTGGTGACGTGGTGCTGGGCACAGCCTGTTGGTCCCTCTGAGGGCTCTGAGTGACTATGGAATAGAAGTCACATGGGATGTGCAGGCATCCTCTCCACAAGCAGGGAATCGTTTTCTGCCTACCGCTTGTCTCACTGGCCCCCACGGACTCTCCTCTTTGATTACAGATACTGTAAATTTTCAGTTTCACTCTTGCAAAACCCAAGTCGTGTCACTTATTAGACAAGATTTAGGGGGAAAATACTAATTCTAAAGCACAACTTTGTATAATAAAGAGGTGGGGGTTGTTGGTTGGTTGGGGTTTTTTTGTCAGTGTGTTTCTGACAATCTTTCCAGCTGCCTTGGAAGTTTTAGCTAGCACATAAGGCTTTCTTATTAGCATCCATAGCCTGTTAAGCTGTCGTTTTTTGCTGTTGGAAACATGAGGACACTGTGCAACCTGCTCATTATTTGCTTAAGACTGTTACATGTTTCCTTTTTATGCATTCCCTCATTACTGTGACCAGGCCCTGAATGACACTCCATAATGTGGGAGATGGGGTTATTCTTGATTCTTCCCCATCCCCAGCTTACTTGTCACACTTACCTGCACACATTGGTTATATTTATGACTTTACATTGTTTTTCTTTTATGCTGTTCTCTTTTTATTTTAAATCTTGAATAAATGCAGGAGAGAATCTGTAATGCAAAGTATAAATTTATGAAGTCTCTGCTGTTACCTTGCCTATATGTTACTCTCTGCATAAGTCTGTGTGTGTATATATATGCATATAGATAAACATATGTATGTATGACAGTACCTTTAACAGCACTTCATTGCAGATCTTTTACAGCAATTCATTTGAGACAAAGCTATAGTGTAAGCATCTGGTTGACATAGTGCGGGGGGAGCAAGAGTGGGAGACCTTGTTGGCCTGTGTGTTTGTTTAGAGACTGGTTTATACTAGCATGGCTTTTAACTATGTATGAAACTGTTAGGAGTTTGTCCTGATGTTATTACAGATAATTTTTAATTATGAAATGCCTTATTTATATGTTTCTGTATTTTAACGTGCATAGGTTTCTTCTAAATTACTATGGAAGTGTATTCTGTTGCATTATAATATTTTTCCTTGTAGTTGCCTTGCGGCATTGGATTTCTTGTTTGTTTCCATTTAATATATAAACCAGAAGCAAAATGACTAAAGCTGATAGTACGGTCTGGGCTCTTCTTGTGGGGTTTTTATTATTTCTTCTGAAGCTATAGTAATGTCGCTTCAAATTTCTGCTTTGGTACAGCTAATGTAGTCAGCCAGCACACCACAAGAGCTTCACACAGAAAATGCACTTGATTGATAACCTATTGATACAGAACTAATCTGTTGGTGGGGTGGCATTTTTTTTCCCCCACCACTTTCCCCTCCCACAACATGCTTTGCAGAATCTGGGTGAACTTTGCTCAAGAATAATGGAAGCAAAACTAGCATTAGACACGGCTTTGAGCAATTTAAATGTAGTGTATGGCCATAAAGTCGCATAGGCAATGTCATTGCAACTGCTGGCATGGGGTACATTTTGCTTCACCAAATAAAGCTCCTGCACTGTGTAGGCTTCTGTAGAGGGCAGTTTCTCCAGTGCCTGTAGACAGACCAGCTTAGTTTTCCAAGTATCCCTTCCCCCCCCCGCCTCTTTCTCTCTCCCCTATCGATAATATCTCTAGAACTGTTGTGTACATGTCCATTGTTAAGGAAAGGGAAGATAGCTTTAATTGGAAATTAGCTTTGTCACAGTGACCCCATTTGGAAGTTATTCAAATTTTTGAATAGGTCTGGCTTGTAATTTATGTGATTCCCAGTATTAGAGTGAACACATTTAACAAATGTCCCATTTAGGCTGTATTCCATTGTGTTAAGATTTAATTTTAACTCTGAGGAAAATGTATGGTGGAGACACAGTGCTGAGAACTTGGGACAAGACAGCTGCTGTAAATGCTGAACTAATGCTTGTCCTGAAATTTTCTTTAAACTCCTAAAATCATTCAGAAAGATGCTGGAGTCCTGCATAAAGTATAAAAAGGAAGGTATGGGTTTATTTCTTTGATGTAAGTGTCCCTATGCTCCACTATCAATCAACATGACAGTAGCTATGAGTAAAGGTTGTTGTGGTCCAGTTGTGTTCCTGTAGTTTACTAGGCGACTTCTGACAGATGAAGGGAGAGAAACTTCTCAGTACGCTGATGGTCACAGGAGGTTCTTGTCTCCACTGTAACATTTGTAAATGCTTGAATATCACATTTATTCTCCTATGAGTTAGCAAAGCATCTCTGATAATCCAGTCTGTCTCCACTCAATGGCTGAGGGGTTTTCTGCTTCGGTTTGTTGGGGTGTTTTTGCTGGATTTAGCTCTGTCTGTACTGAGAACTCCAGGGAGGACTAAAAGATTTTACATCTTTGACAGAACAAAACCCTGCAAATAACACACATATATATCTAAATGCAAATAAATGACATCATATGCGAAATGAATTGGAAATATGGGAATTATAGGATAGGACATTGTATTAGGTAAAAGCTGCCAGGGCTTTTAAAGATTACTTGGCTTTTTGTGGCAGATATTTTTCCCTCGTTGTAATGAGTGTCTGAAGTGCCAAGGATTGTTAAACCCATGATGAGATGTGAATTTTTGATTTAAGTTGATTAAGTCATTTTGTTCTGTTTGCGTGTGCATGGATGAATTCTCCATGGTAGCTGGAATCAGGTGGGGAGACAGATGAGAATTCACTGAGTTTAAGGACAGAAACCAGTCTGCACAACCTCATTTGTAGTCTATGTACAATCCAGTACAAATGTCATTTCCATTTTATGGTAGCAGTTGAACGGGATTGGCCTCTTAAAGGCATGACAGCTGGAAGGTGTACATCTCCCACGAAAGGTACAACGGAATTCAGAATTCTTTGTCTACAACCTTGAAAAGCAGCACAGGCTCCCTACTGCAGTAATCATCTAGAGATCTTGTAGTCCCGGAAAGCAACAGAAGCAGGAATACTGAACTGTTTCCTTCCTTTCCTCTCCATTCACCAAAAGGAGCACGGGCATTTTCTCTGAGAGCACTCTCATAATGCTGTGATTGTAACAAATAATGTATTCCGTCTATCAAGCTTTTGTGTCAGCTGCTCAGGATTTGTATGTTATTGCTCAATGGCAGTTACATGCTGTAGCTTGTCTGGAGATTTTTATCTGATGCATGTCCTAGGAATTATTTTAGATTGTGTCTGCGTGTGCTGGATATGAAGAGATAAAGAGTAAGCCTTAGTTGTTGTTTTGGGTTTATTTGAGTAAGCTCGGTTTTATTTGTGTTAGGTGGTCTAGATTTTGGCTGTTCTGTTTCTCACTCATGTTTAAGCTTATTGGGTAAATGGGAAGGCCACAAAGTAAAATGAATTGAAAGTAAATATGACCATGCTGTTGTATCTAGATGGGTCAATTAGTGAGTATTACATTTTGGACAAAAGCATTCATGTAAGGCTGAAAGCTTTGAGAATGGCTCTTTAGAGTTCCAGACTTCTGTTGGAAACAAACTATCTGTTGTTTATTGAGCGAGCTCACATAAAAATGCTGCCATAGCTATAGCCAGTGTTCGTTTGGTGTACGTGAAACTTAGTGCCAGTAGCAGGGTGTCAAGATAGAAGGACAGAACCAACCCACAGTGGGGCTTGATTGCTGGGTGCGGGGGTGCTTTGGTGTTTTGTACTGCTGTCTACTGGTGCTAAATTACTCTTGTAAGTAGGTTAAATTGACATGGTTTTGTTTGTTTTTTAAGTGTTAGTTCTGTAAAGAGCTTGGACGATATTGTTGTGTGACCAAATAACTCTCCCTAGAGACAAAAATATTGACACAGCAAAACCACCTTTAAAGAATGACAGTCTGGCCCTCCCTCGAGTTGGAGCATAAGTTGATGTCCAAGTCAATGAAATGTAAATTTGCTGCATTGCTTTTTAGAAACTATAGAACTTGCAGTGTGCAAGTTCCAATTGCAGGAAGGTGAAGTAAACTTAATGGATTTATAAGAGATATTTTATAGGCTTCGGATTTAAAATTGCAGTGGCTAAAGGAAACTTGCATGTTGTTATTGGTTAAATTTGTTTCCTTAAATCTTCTGTATAATATAATACTGTCATAAAACTAGCTTTTTCTTTTAGAGTGGGGGTTTTGGTTTTTTTCTGATGTTTCAGTTTGTTTTGTGCCTAGAATTACTACTGTGAGCTCAAGCACCAGGTTATTTTATGACAACCGAGTGCATTGGTTGTTAGTGTTATATATGAGAAAAGGAAAGATGCGTGAATTGAATTAACATTTGTCAAATTTTGTTTTTTAAAATGTTTTCTTTGACAAAAATAAATCTTACTTGATTTTCTAGCTGTGAAATAAATTTTCTTTGTCCTAACGTAATACATTTGCATTCCCAAAACCTTTTGCTTAGTAAAACTTAGTATTGCAGTCCACAGAGGAAGAACTAGCTTCAAAAGATTTTTAGTATTTCTAGAAACTAGGTGTATCTTAGTAAAATTGTAATTTGGCTTTGATTAAGACAGTATCAGAAACACACCTATAATCTGGCATAGCTTTGCTGTAGAGACTGTAGATAAAACAATCTTTTCGAGACGTTAAAAAGTAACAAAGATATTTTTATATCCTTTTTTTTCGGTAAATGTTGTTGCTGATACTGGTATTGGGGGACAGATACCTATACTCAGTTTTCTGATTCCTGAAGAGATTGAAGAAGTTTGTAATTAAATACTGCTTTTCGACTCTTAAGTCTTTGTACTAGTTGTGTATTTATCTTACGCACACCCAAATGCACTAAAACTCAACTAATATTTTACTATTGCATCTATTTTTTCATCAGCTCCTGGGCTACAGCGAGAAGCCGGTAAACTTGCAAATGTTCATCGGAACAGCAGATGATCGCTACTTAAGGCCTCATGCGTTCTACCAGGTGCACCGCATCACTGGAAAAACAGTTGCAACAGCTAGTCAAGAGATAATAATCGCCAGTACAAAAGTTTTGGAAATACCACTTCTTCCTGAAAATAATATGTCAGCCAGGTACATCACAGCATAAATTAGATGTTTAGTTGCTATGTGTCTTGGTTTTTTTTTTTTTCATTTGTGCAAAGGTGAAGGAAAAATCTTGTCAAATAGCATATTTTCCACAAATATAGCTCATGTTTAAGGTGGATACATCTCTCTAAACAGGCCAATGTTCTGGTAGTCAGAAGTAAAGGAGTAGAGAGACAGGACAGCTCATAAGATTGACGAGGAGACAGATGAGTGCAGCAGATGAGCTGCCCAGATTCTACTTCCCCAGACAATCCATACACGTGGATGACTCCACACTTGTAGAATTGCACGTGGGTTATTGGCCAGTAGAGTTTTGTTTGATTTTACAAAGACATGAGACTTTTTTTAATATGAAAATACAGTTTGGTTGTTTGTTTCTTGATTGAATGTGAGGATTTCACTTCTGGTATCTTGGTAGGCCTTTTCCTTGTTTTGATAATTTTTTTTTATTTTTTGCATTATTCTGGGTTTTCAGGTCTTGCCTAATAGAATGTGTTAAATAATAGTTTAATGGTTAGTTATAGCAACAATTAAACTGTTCTGTTCCAGCTGGAGGGTCAGTTCAACAGAGTAATGCACAATTATTTGTTTATGTATCACACTTATTTCTTACGTAGACTTCTGAAGCCTACATAGCTTTTCCTAGTTGCAGGCTTCGTTCTAGTTCCATTGAATGCTATGACCCCATGATGAGGTGCAAGATAACGCTCCTCACAGGTTTATGTGTACATTACTTGGTTAGAGCACGCGTGTGTCTCATGAATAATGGATACCTGCATGGAATGGTAGCTGGGATTTGATGGGTACACTCCTGTCATTCTCTACTCCCTCCTAAGGCAGAACTAAATATAGGTCTCTTGCTCCTTGTAGATGATATAAGTTAAATAACTTACTTTGAAGGTTAAACAATGTGCAAACCATGTGATCTTTCAAAGGTTCAAAAAAGAAGCAGCTAGACGTTTACAAGCCAAAATGTTTCAACAGTGTACTTGTTGCTGGTATTGACACTACCAGATCTTTTAATCTCAGACATTTAACATAACGTGTAAAGTAGTGTAACGTGGGGAAAAAATTGAATGCTCTTCATTCTTTAACAAAAGAAAAGCTTGCAGAGTATACTTTGGCAATAGTTTGATTCATTTTCTTCCATTTCTCTTCTGATCCATCCATCCTCACCTATCTCCAGTATCGATTGTGCTGGTATTTTGAAACTTCGCAATTCAGATATAGAGCTCCGTAAAGGAGAGACAGATATTGGAAGAAAGAATACCAGAGTGCGACTTGTGTTTCGTGTTCACATCCCACAACCTAGTGGAAAAGTCTTATCTCTGCAGACTGCTTCCATACCTGTTGAATGCTGTAAGATTGCTTTAACTATACATAATTTATACTCATGTTTTCTGCATGTGTGAGTAGTATTGTCATTCTGACAATATTTATTGCCAGAATTGTATATAACAACTGTGTGTAAAAAGCATTTTGTGTAAAGTGCTGAATTACCAAAAATTAATATATCTTTATTTAAAGATGGTACTTGCCAAGCAGCAGCCTGAAGGCTTTGAGGAAAAACAATGTTTTAGCCTTTAAACCTAATGCTGCAGTCAGATAGCTCACAGCTTAAATAGTTCCTGTATATCAGCAGAGACAGCTGATATACTTCAGTGAAAATAACTATTCATTGTGGGAAGAACTAATACCATTTCATTTACAAGAGTCTATATCAGTACTTGTCTTTATACGGTATTGTCTAATAAACTGCTGAACTTCTAGAGGTCATTTGTTAAATGCTGGCACTAAGGAGTCAAAACATGACCTTAAACAATCTGAATTTCTCCTAGAATTAATTTTGTCTATAAAACACTAAAGTACTTTTTAAACCAGTATTCCTAAACTAAAAATTTGATTTGCTGTAACAGTAGGGACTGTTGGCATTCATGGCTTCTTGGTGTTTCTTTTCTGTAATTATGTAATTTCAACCTAATTTTAAAAACCAAGATGAATCATACACAAATGTGATTTATATATGTAAATAGACAGTCATTTTAGTTTCACTGCTGATGCTTCAAGTTAGGATCATAAAAGAAATGTCACTATGATTAAAATTATGAATAATGCTTTTTCCCTTATATTTGTTAAAGCTCAGCGATCTGCTCAAGAACTTCCTCAGATTGAGAAGTACAGCATCAATAGTTGCTCAGTAAATGGAGGCCATGAAATGGTGGTGACAGGATCCAATTTTCTTCCAGAATCCAAAATTATATTTTTTGAAAAAGGACAAGGTAAGTACTATCATAATTTTTTTTTTCTTGAAAACAAAACCAAAAACACTGCCTGAGCTCAATTTTTAGGAAATAAGAATGTTTTTAAAAGAAGCAAAAAAAAAAGTTAAGTCACAAGTAGTAATCTGAAACTTCAGTTTGGGCATTGATCTGTATGCCAGTTGGCAATTATTAATGAAATAGTACTTCTGATTCAGGAAGACAATTACAGGCTAACTAACTTTTGAATTGTGTATGTTTGAAAGATGCTGTTGACAGATTATATTCTCCTTCTTACTTACAGAGTAGAAATGTATTATTTGGTACCGATGTCATGTTACATCTGATTTAATCATTGCATAGGAGCTGACTTACTCCTAAGCTAACGAAATAAAAATTAGTTAGAAAACACTACTGATTTTTTCCATATATTTGCATAAGATTTTCTATAGAAGTTACTCTTAGGGATGCATTTTTTAAGAAGTCTCAAGATCTGGCTCAGATTTGGTGTGCAGCGTGTGCTTCAGCTGCGTCTATGCCCGATTTGCATCTGTAAACAGCCATGTGTGCATGCAGGTAAAATATCAGCAACAAGCAGCGGTATGAACAGCAGCGACCCCTTGTAGGTGTATTAAACACCTGTGTGCTTGACAAGCCCGTCAACTACTTAATTGCCAAGAAATCAGAAATGCTATAGTCAGTTGTATTACAAGATTACCGTTCTCTACAATCCAAGTTCAATCTCCCGTTCTCTACAACCCAATCCTTCTGGGCAACACTTAGCCATGCGTGAGAACTGCAGCAGGCTTGTACTCGTACGTTGGCAAAGTAGAGTTAAAATTTTTATTGCAGGTATGCGTTGCAATTAGGGTATATTAAAGACATGGTGTTTCCATCATGCAGTGAAATCTATAGAAAACCTGAACTGCTTCCTACCGATCTCATGAAATGAGACAAATTATTCTTTGGGAGGGTAGTAGATTAATTTTTTCAGTCTAGTATGTAGGAAATAGAATTTCAAAGCAAGCAAGAAACTTGCAGATTTTGGATGAATATTTCTAAAACGTCTTTCTTTAAACGTAAGGACAGGTTAGAAAGCTTTTTTTTCCCTAAGCCCATGTTCTTCTCTATCACTTTCATAATGATGCAACTCCATCAAGTAGAGAACACCAAAAAACCCCTATCAAATACTTCTATTTTTAGTTTACTACAACCAGATACAATGAATGTTTTGCAACTTTTCTTTCTTTTGTTTTGTATTGTATGCACGTGCACAAACACACACACTCAGGTTCTTACATAGTATTACTCAAAGATGTTCAGTTGCTCAGCATTCCTTCCTGGTTCTGCAGCTCTTCTGGATAAATGTCCTGGTCTTAATATTTCTTACTTAGACTAAAATGCATGAAAAACAGTTGAAAATTTAGGACTAGCTGTCTGTCTTACTACACGGTGATCCTTTTCTTCCCTAATTGTCCCTTTAATATAAAGAGCATAAAATTTGAACAACTTAAATTACCATTGCTGTGAGTTGAATATCTGATTTGAACTTTTAGGAAAATAGTAGCAAAAGCAGATCATTAAAAATTAAAGTTTGCAACCAAGTTCAATTCTTCTACACCTTATTATTTCCTTAAATATTTAAGTAGAAGAGTTGGGGGGGTTATTAGCAAATACAACATAAGTGGGGGGTTTATGTAATAATGTATTTTGACGTACAAGTTGAACGCCTTTTCAAGTACTGCTGTAGACAATGGGTTCCCAGATAACCTCTACAAAACGCATTAACAGAGAGAAGCGAGTGTTAGATGAAGGATACTGGGTCATCCAGGTCAGAGCAGAGGGAGGTTCACCAAGGTGATTTACTTCTCTTGCAACAAAGACAACTTCCCCGTATTTGAACTACGGGGCCTTTCGGTTCAGGGGAGGGTGTTTGTAACCTGTGAGTATGTGCGTGAAGATACGGCGTATGTTATCTCTCACATGGTGACTTACAGGTTAAGTCATATGCAGGTATGTTTGAATAATCACAAGCATTAGTAGTAATTTAACTACCTTTCAAAAATGGTTTTAGAAAAATGGGGAAAACATCCCTCTGTACATACACTGATGGTACACACTGCCTCCTGGAACTGAATCTAACTGTACGTAATCAGCAGGTTCTGTTAACACACATAATCCTGTACAACATTCAATTTAGGGACTATGTCTGGAGTGTTGAAACTCCTAAAGCATCTCTAAGCTTTACGCTTTATTTACAATATATCTCTGTAAGTTGGATGGCCTCTCTATGACTGAAAATAAATGCAGTTTTATATTAGGTGTTTATGTATTTTTAAGATTAAGTATTTAAGTGTTTTAGAAAATTCTTTTTGCTTGAGTTGTAAATTTCTCTCAACAGATGGACGACCTCAGTGGGAGGTAGAAGGGAAGATAATCAGGGAAAAGTGTCAAGGGGTGAGAAACACTTTTTCTGACTTAAGAAAGCTTTCTGGTTTAAAATGAGAAGCTAGACATCTTCAGTGTTGTTCTGAAATTTAGACTTCATTTAGTAAAGTAAGTAGATCATTGCCTGATTCAGACAGACAACTGGAGACTTCTAAATTGGCTTAGTACTCTAAAGTAGCCATTAAGATCATGCTCTGAAGGAACTGAAAATAGTATGCTGCTTGTGAAAGCAATGAAAAAGTAAATTGAAAAGAGAAAACTGGAGATAATTTTGCTAAGTTGAGAAATAATTTCCAGTACATTAACATTTTTCTTAGCAGCTTAATAATCCAAAATACAGTTCTTTGACTACTAGAGGGTGGTTTTATGCTCTGGCAGATAAACCAGCATCCCTTAGATGACGTGTCTGTATTTCAATTAAAAGTATTACCTTCAGTACACTTGTGTTTTAAAAAAAAGTCTCCAAATAAAAATGTGCTTATACTACTATGTTACTATGTAATATGCATAAACTTGAAGGTTACCAATTTCAAAGTATCAGTTTGCTTTAGTTTTTTTCTGTAATTGGGAGTATTTTCATTTGCATTTGTTATGCAAATAACAAATTTTTTTGTTTCAACTTTCATATAGGCAAACATCATACTTGAAGTTCCTCCATACCATAACAAAGCCATTACAGCTGCAGTTCAGGTGCAGTTTTATCTCTGCAATGGCAAGAGGAAAAAAAGCCAGTCTCAGCGTTTCACTTACACACCAGGTATTAAATCAAAAAGTCAAAAAGTTGCATTTTATTTTGTTTTTTAAAGTAGACATTTGAAAGTAATTCAGCCAGTCTTGTACCTTTGACAGGTAGGTAAGAGTAGCTTTGACTTGTTTGTAAAATAACTTAAGCTTGTGTAATTAGCTGAAGTTTAGAGTAATAAGCCATGATTACAGCTAGGTATTTTTTTGTTACACGTTTTACAGAATAATTTGCATTCTACTTTTCTTTGAGAATGATGGTGATTCTCACAAGCTGATCTTCTAAATAATCCCCGTGATGACATGGAGGATAGTGAGATCATAGAAGATGAGGTTTTATGCATTTCCCCACCTCAAATGTCAAAAAAGCCGCAGTTTTAGATACAAGAAAGATTAAAAAAAATATTCTTCCCCTGCCCCCACCCCTCTGGACATATTGAAGAGTGAAAATAGTTTGTAACTTAGACAGAAGTGAAAACCATACAGTTAACTGTAGTTAAAATGTCTCAATCCCTTCCATTTGGTATGAGGAAGTGGTTACTACTAGATCTGCAATGCCTGCTCCTTTGCCTGCCACGACTTTCTTTTAAGAAATTTGTACCCCTTTAGTCAGATTTCACAAGGTACCAGTGATGGCACTAGCCCCTTTAGTACTGTTTGGGGAGCTTGAAGTCAGGTATCTGAAGGAGTCTTTAAAGTCAGATATAGATATTAATATAAACTTGTTAATGCTAATGTGTATGCTGACAAAGCCAACTACCATTAGTTTATACTATTTAAAGTAAGTTTTATTCACTCGTGCTTTAAAATTACTTACTTTGTACCTTCACGCGCAATTTAAGTGATGTTACCTAGGTATTTGGTACACTTAAGTATACGTTAATTGTGTTATCAGATTTATGTGGCAGTTTTCAACCATTCTTAAGAATATCAGCTCCTAAGAGAGTTACAGGACACATCTTAAAACTATATTTTTGTTTGAAAAATCCATATTTAAACATGATATGAAGTAATGACATGGCTTAAATAAGAAGCACATTTAATTATAACTGCAGCTGTTATTGCACAAGCATTTTAAAATCAATTTTATCTATAAATATATGTAACAGTTTCTTTAACAGCATATTGTATAAAGGCGTAATTAAGCAGTTAAAAGTGTTAGCAGTTTTCTACTGTTAGTACTTAAAATCAGTATCTTCTCATGAGCCTACCAGTAGCTTAAAAAATAATCCTGTAACAAAGTAGGTCAATTTGTAACAATTGTTATCGTCATTGAAATTGGGGGATATGCTGAAAGAGTTGCTCTAATTAAAACAACACTCACTACTCAAAACTAGTCTAACTGTGTTGCCAAAGTTCAGCTGTCGTCTTGACCAGAAGCTAAGGACAGTTTGAAGCCAGCTAAAACATTCCTTCCCCTTTTCCTAGTGCCTAGTGCTACTGAACTCTTGGCAGCCCATTTTCAGTGGAGCCCAGCAGCAGCCCTTGACCCCCACCCCTCTGCTGAGCCGTATCCTTTAGATGTGCTGGACTTTGACTGGGTTGCAAATGTCTTTGAAAACATAGATTGCATAGGAGGGTATTTTAGAAGGGAGAATTCTTCTGGCTTTTAAGGGCTAATACGGCAGACATAAAGTATAAAAAAAATGAGAGCAGAGCAAAAGGAGGAGAATTAGAACAAGGACATTAACAATACTGTCGTGGCTGTTAAACAGCAATTAGTGTGTATTTATCACAGTCTGAAATGGGTTGGAATTGTAACAGTGTTTTACTTTTTCCAGTTATAATGAAGCAAGAGCACAGAGATGAGGTGGATTTGTCTGCTGTTCCGTCTTTGGCCCTGCCTCACTCAAGCAATGTCCAGGGCCTGCATTCCATCCGAACTCAATTGCCTTCACCAGAGCAAGGGCACCCGCATGACAACTTACTGTCGACATCACCCAGGAGCCTTGTGTGTCCAGTTCAACCACCGTACACAGCAATGGTGACCTCAGCAGTATCCCACCTCCCACATATGCAAGGTAGAAACCTTAGTCCAAGTGAAGAGTGTCATGTTTTGCCTCCTGCTGTGGTTCAGTCTTTTCAGGTAACATCAGCGCCTCCTGTGAGACCTTCTTACCAGCCTATGCAGTCTAACGATGTATACAATGGACAGTCTGGTCTTCCTATGGACTCTGCCTCCAGCCAAGGATTTGATACTATTTCATTTCAGCAAGACACCGCTGTACCTCATTTGATAAATCTTAGCTGCCAGGCTTTACCACCAATGCAGTTTCATTCTTCAAATCCAGGTTCTGTGTCAACATCAAGTACGGCAGGGCACCCACTGGCACACCCGGCTCATTCAGGACAGTCGTCTCCTCACCTACCGTCGATGGGATACCACTGCCCGAGCGCTGGGCAGGGCTCCATCCCTTCTGCAATGAGTCGGTCCCTTGGGCAGTCTTCTCCCCAGCTGCAGCAAGTCACATACCATTCTACAAATCCAGCATCCGCTTCATCCCCATCCCCAACAGCTTCCCACCCTTTGGTCCATTCACCGCTGTCTGGACCTTCTTCCCCCCAGCTACAGCCTCTGCCTTACCAATCTCCTAGCTCAGGACCTGCCTCGTCTCCCCCGCCGACCACTGCAAGTCACTCGGGACAGCACTCCCCGCAAGCTCATAGTCCAGCCTTGGGAGGTCTTAATGCGCCGTCATCCCTGGTACACCACAGCGTATGCAATTCATCTCCATTCTCACCAGATGGGGCAGCTATTAACATTAAACCAGAACCTGAAGATCGGGAATTGAATTTTCAAACAATAGGACTACAAGACATCACACTAGATGACGGTAAGTGGATATAGTATTTTAATACTGGGATATAATCTGCGGTAAACTACAAAGTGGATGCAGGAGGGTTGTTTTGTTTAGAACACACACCTCTTCACAGAAGTAAATTAGTATAATCAAAATGGACTCATATTTTTGTGTCCAAAATAATGGCTTATTTAAAACTAGTTATAACCAAAAATTTACAGCTGATATCAGGTTCAAGTACTTTAGTCTAATTTGTCCATAGACTTTGCTTTTGTCATAAAACAAGGCTTGAGGATTAACTTCTACAGATTGACACCTCATGTATGAGGAATGAATTTGAAGCCATTTCTGATTGTCTTGTTGGTATATTTCAGCGAAAGCTGTAGTAATGTAAGTTGAATAAATGTAGTTTGGAGTCTTGTTTCTTGGAGTTGTCCCAGTTTCAAAGGGCAGGATAGTTTTTTGAAGATATATCACATGCATTTTGGCACTGCTTTAGTCTCTACACAAACATTCTGTAGATCTGCTGTCATCATTCAGCACCTCTCCTCACAGCAGCTGTTTGCTTTCTCCTTACCACTCTGGCTACCTTTTAGAAAAATTCACTTGTTTAACATAAACAGAACAAGGACGTTCTAGTGCTAAAGGCCAGGCTATAAAGTTCTCTAAATACTCGGACAGTGTTAATTTACGAAACTTGTCCAAGCACGTGAAAAGAAAGAGATATCAGATCCTAAACGACTATTGGAGGTATAGATGTAAAGCAATTTAAAGAATATCATGTTAATAAGGCTGAAAGAACAGAAAGCCTGGCCTTAAAGGGTGTGAAAAAGGCGTTAGATATTAGTAAGATTCCCATCACCAATATCACTTTTCCACAATAGCCTTAAATGTTGTGGGGTTTGGGGAGCGTTTTTTATCATCTCTAGTAATTATTTATTTGTATCAGCAGCAGTGTAAGTGTTAGCCCATCTGTTAAGTATCCATGGCAGTCCCAGTTCCTTGCATAAATGGAGCTTTGCTATTGTTACCTCCAGTCACTACTAAGACAATTTAATAAGAAATGCCTTTAAAGACCCAGCATACTAGGAAAAAATGAGAGAAACTGATGATACAAGTGGGCTTTCAGTTAAATGGCCACCCTAATTAAATAATGCACTCTTTTTAGAAACACTGTTTATCAATCAACTTACCGTTCTTTAGAAAGGAAGGAAGAGACTGATTCTATTAAGGACTTGCTTACGGGAGGAGAGCAAGGCTCTGAAACAGAATGCAACAACAAAAAAATACCATTTTCTGCTTCTGTACTAGAGGAGTGAGAAACAAATCTAATATTTCAAAAATTGTCATGTTAGAACCTACCTTTTTCTCACCCTTCTTCCCTCCACACCCACAAAAAAGATGTAGAATAAAATACAACTAAATACTGTAGTTAAGCAGAAGTGTTTAGCATTTAGGAGCATCTTGGCAGTTTGTTTCTACTTGTTCAGAAATTTCAGTGAATGCACAGTAAAAAGAAAGCTGGGTTCTTTCCCCTGTATCACAAATATCTGATACTTGTAGAAACTATTTCCATTGCTTAACACAGTATAATTACTGAGTTGTTTCTCGCAGTTGTGCTGAGAAAGACATTAAATTACAGGAAAAGCTGCAAGAGCCACACTTAAAGAGTTTAGAGAAGTATACATAAATCTAGGTATGTACATATACACATATATTAATATACATATGAATCAAATGGCCACAGCTTTATTACTTCCTGTTTTTAAATAAAGCTTGCTATAGAAATTTAAAGAAGGTCTGATAACATGCAATTAAACTATACAGTTCCGATATGGAAAATTGAACGTGGTTTTAAGTGCTAAACTAGCACTTGGCAGCACCAGTAGGTTTGCAAGCCTAGAGGTTACCTTCACTTCAGTTTCATATACCGCCTTCCAGTGATGCCTGGGGGGGCTGGGTTTGTGGTGGGCTTTTCTTATTTCCAATCTGCAAATACAAATCAGATGTCTGGCCTGAAAGCTGGTGTTCCAAAAATCTTGAAGGGCATAGTGACAAGAAGCAAGCTGCTCAGTTCTCTCAGCATGAGTAAATACTTCCTCTGCTTAATCAGCTTTAAATAAAAAAGCATGTTTAGGCAGGAACGCTTTTTGTAAACCACAGTAATATGTTAGATACATTATTAAAAAAAAATTCAAAATTTTTCTTTTGTGCATAATTGAATTTTAGTTTCTGTAAAAGTAGAGCTAGACACAAATAGCAAATCAGTTCTTCTACATTAATGTTATAACAATTAAGGAAAAAAATCCAAACATAATTGTATACATAAGTGATTGTTGATACAGTATGTTCTCCCAGCTAATATATCAAACCTGAAAGCTATATTTAGGTGGAAAATAGGTTTTTAAGGGTTACCAATTAAGGTGAATAAACCTCTCAACATAAAACACTGAGGTGAAGCCAACTGAAAATTTTATAAATCATGTCCAGATTACTAACCTTAAATATTTAAGTCAGTAGTCTTCAAAAAAGTAAACAAAAAACTCAAAAACCCTGCAGCATAAATACTCTTCTTTTAAGTAATGTGAACTATTTCAAAATTAGCATAGTAGACCTTTTCTTTGCCAAGAAAATAAAATTTAAGAAATTTTAACAAAATTTGAGTGTAGGATGAAAGTGCCACCTCATGACAAAATCAGTCCCAGAATTACTAAGTTGCTCACAGAATATGATTTAAAATTCTTTGAAAACAAAACAAAACAAAAAAAAACCCAAACCCCCCACCTACAGAGGTGGCAGTCTGGATAGTAGTTAAATTCCTTTAAGCAGGACTCCTAAAAGTAAATCTTACTGCCTCTTCAGCCAACACTCAGGCTTTTCTTCAAAACACACACAAAAGAACCACAAGAAAATCTACTACTTAATACAGAACTACAAAGTTGCTTCATCCATTGGCGCTCAAGCCAAGAGCATCTGGATTAGTCTTGATTCAGCATCTCCTGGAAGGTGTAACACATCTGGGTTCACCATTTATAGCTTCTCTGCGAAGTCAAATATGCTTGACAGGGACCAGAATGGAGTGTCTTTCTTCTAAATTTTGTGGTATTCCTTTGCCCTTTCCCAGTCAGAGCAAGCTGGGCTCTGCTCAGACCATGACTGAAAAAGGATCACACGATTTAAAGGCAGATCCACTACCTGGCTGGTTGCAGAAAGTGCACTTCCACCCACCTCCCCTTTTCTTTTTTCCTGCTGAAGTTTGTGTGGCTCTTCGTTTCCTTGTTTTTCGACAGGATCTGATGGATGTCTTGAGGCTTTTCTAATCTCCACCTTGAATTTGCTCTTTTTTTGTCTTCCCGTCTTCCCAATCCTTGCTTCCTACAGGAAAGACTTTCTAATTCACTTGGAGGAACAAGGGATCAAAACGCATGAGGACACCTAGATATGAAATTCACATGATATTACAGAAAAGATTTCAAACATAACACAATTTCAAAGTAATTTGTACTGGATGCTACTACGTGAAAGGTGTTCTGAAAAGCAGTGCTCTCTTCCGCTTAGGTCTTTGCAATAGTCACATCTGCACAGGCTAGTAAACTTCTAGACTGGAACTACGTAAAAGCAGCTTCTTGCTCTTTATTTGTCCCCTCTGCTTTTCCTCCCCCACACCCCGAGATGTTGGACCTTCTTTTTCCCCTAACATCTCTCAGCACGTCTGCCCTCTGCTCAGCTCCCCAGGCTAACATTTCTCTCTGGAGACACCCGAATATTTAGGGCTGCAAACAGGTGTAAACAGGCAGCTGAAATGACAAGAAACAAGCAGTTGGTCTTTTCAGTCTTTCCCATATCCGTCACACATGCTGCTCCGTTGTATACTCATCTCATAAAGCTCCTGGTTTTTTCCCTGGTTGAAAAAAAAGCTAGTCAAAGTTAGATTCAATCTAGTTATATGATGAGGCCTTGTTAATTTTTTTTCTCCAGTCTGTTTTTATAAAAGTGTTCCTAGTGTGGTGGTTTGCCTGTCCCACTGTCAAGTGTTAGATTTAAATCTATTCTAATACTGTTGATCTAAAATGTAATCTCTTGTGGTTTGCAGTTTAGTCTCTTGTGGTTTGCAGTTTAGGGGTGAGTTTACCTTGGATTTCACAGCTTTCTACAGTGATGAGAATTCTAACGTGTACCACTGTATTTAACCATTTTTAAGGGGTTATGTTAGCCTGTATTCAGCAAATCAGGATGACCTTTTACTAATCCTATTACATTTTGTTACTCATTGCATCTCCATTACATAAAGCTGGAGATTAGAAAATCCAGTACGTGGATTTACTATAAATCATAACTAGAAATCCGCTAACCATTTTGTGTACATAAAGCAGTAAGTCTGCTTTGTCAGACACATTCCATGTAGAATTCTAGGCCATTTGCATTCATTCATTTTAATAGTTCTCTGATAACTGTCTAGTTGATAAATTCTCTTGCTGGGAAGCTCAGAGACTATCCTGATCTTTGCTTTTTACTGTAGCTTCATCTTAATTTCTGGAGAATCACAGTAGTAACTAATAAGAAAGTATTGGAGAATGACTGTACTTTGTATTTCTCTATATATTTAAAATGTACGCATTAACAGGACATTCTTAATTAAGGCAGCATCCTACCAAACAGAGCATTGAAGGTCTACAGAACCACAAGAAATACCAAATGCTAGAGTCTAGCTTAGTATGGAGGAGAGCAGCTCAAAAATCAGTCTTCTTGCAGGTGCAACTCAAACTTGAGATGTTCTTGAGATGTACATCTCAAACTCAAGAGTTTTTTTAATCTCTCCTGAGCACAGAACAAAACGCCTGACATGGATTAGTGTGACAAGAACTCTAGCCAACATTGTGCATGGAACTCTCAGATGATGAAAAAAGACATTCTAAAAATTATACTAGTATAAATAGTTTAGTAACGTTGTGTTCAAACTCCTCCTTTCTTAGTATTCTGTATATTAAATATATATTGTCAAGCAGTATGGAGATAGCAATAAAAAGCAATTTACCGTTCCAGTTCTTCTCAAATCTTATGGGCTCCTGCAGTGAGATGTTGAGTAAGGTGATACGGCAGAACCTGAAATGTATTGGAAGGGAATGGGAATCTACTGCTAGAAATAGGTAAGTGTTATGAATGGAATAGAGATAGATCCAGACTGAGCAGTAGATTAAAAGGAGAAGGTTGGAATAGCGAGGAAAGGTGACAAGAATGGTATCCATCTGGGGTTGTCAATAGTTAAAGGATGCTATGACCATATCTTCTAGTGGATTCATTCACTGTATTCATAAAATCCGTGCCAGCAAGGCGTCTGATTGAGAAGACCAGTTATAGACTGCTGATGTGTAAAGAACTTCAGATAAATCCTCAGGTATCTATGACCAGCTAATGTATGAAACTTCCATTTGCCTCTGAGAGCCACAGAACACCTTGTAACTAATTCAAAGTAAGTTCAACTAGTAGTACCACCACAAGAAGATTCCTATTTAAGAATTAGAAGAGGTTAGAAACTTCCTTTGTGAATCCAAGTGGCATGTCAACATCATGGTGCAGGTACTCGCAGTTGTAGCAGAACTGGAAGGAGTTTGGCACGCCCTTGTGACAGCCGCAAAAATACGCTTAGACACTTTTGCACTGCTTTCTACTGCGCCACACGTGTCCTCCAGCTCCAAGGTTCACGCTTGACACTTACTATGTCAGACTCAGCTATCTTCTTTGTGAGAGAAGGGGGTAAACATACGACCTAAGCGAGCTGGTTTCACTATGGAACCTAAATGCAGAGTGTGAGGGGACATGAACAGGGATATTTGTTACTGTACCAAATAACTGCAGCGTTCATGCTGTGACTCTGCAGGCACACACAGTCTGTCTATAGTTATAAACATAATGTGCGCAGCAAAACTATATTCTTCCTAATATTTCATACAGCCTTATTTTATCATTTAATAATAATAAACTAAAAGTACTTCTTATAAGAGTTGACATTGAACCTGAACTTTCTAAAAGTAAGCCTGTCTTATGGTTTGAAATGGTAACTTGCATGGGAACCCACCATGTCCTTGATAGTTTGTCGTTGCAAACATGGCTTGCCATATGACTGGTTTTGATCACAAACCAACAGAATCAGCTGGCCGCTCCGGAACAGAGAAGGCAATTTAATTATAGCCTAGGAGCCGCCTTTTTTTTTTTTTTTTTTTAAGGGAAAGTTGACACTGTACTACTTGCTGGTCATGTGGAGTCAAAACCAGGCTAAATATACTGCGGGGATTCTTCATGTAAATGCTGCTGAAAGAGTTCAATTTGGAGTTGACAAAAGAAGGCCTGTATCCGAGGAAGCATGTGCTGTAGTCTGTCCATAACATTCTTTGAGATTTACTGATCTTCATTACTGCTGTAAATACAGCGATTCACTCTGCCCTCTAAAAGGCATGAGTACCCAGGTGGGTGCAGCAATGCTACCAAACCTAGCCTGTTGATACAATCTCCCACACAGTTATCCATGTTCATTTTGCACAGCATATTAAAAAAGCCCCACTCTGTGCTACTTGCTCTAGCAACACTGCAAACAATCATGCATTTGAGAATATTTTTGGGACCTACTTTTCTAAAACACTAAAACTTCTGAACTTCTACACTTCTAAAACTAGAAGAATTGGTCCTGTTGCCCACACATCCTACTTCAGTTCAGTAGTGCTAAAGGATAAACTTTTAATCACGTAGTCAAGCAACTTCATTTTTTGTAGCACTCCATTAGGAAGAAATCCTGAAAACCCAATGGTATAACCCCAGTAGAATTTTGCTCTGCCTGTATCCATACTGGAACTCCAATTTTAAGCTGACTTACTGCTTTGACCAAAGTCTGGTGTAGATAATTTAGGGTTTGGAGTTTTTCTTAGCCTTTCTTTATTTAAGGGAGGAGCAAAGACAAAGAGGTGGTTCAAAAAAGGATGAAATTTTGATCAGTTAAATAGATAGATCTAGAGAATGTCAGTGTTCTTGATTTCTATTTCAATTCAATAGTTTTAATTTTAGTGTTGTATTCTCTTTGTACAAAGCACATTTTAGTATTGCTTCAGGAAGTAAAAACCTTTCTGAAATGTTTATGAAATAATGAGGTAGAAAGGTATTTTTGATGCATATTTATCTGGTACCTCAAGTTCTGTCTAACCTCAGCGTATGGTGAACAAAATCTTTATGCTATGTTACACACTTTAAAAGGCTGTTGCTTTATTTCCTGCATTTCACAAGTGCCGTGTGCCAGAGGCAAGTGCATGCTGCCTTCCAGAAGGTGCTGGCTGGAGACATGTTACATGTGCTACACATGGCACCTTTTGTCAGGGATTTCTAAGAGCAAAAACAGTACTGTCAGCAGCTTTGTTAGGGCACGCAAGAGCCTCAGAAACACTCTATGTACAAAATTAATTGGAAAAATTGCTCAGAATCATATTTCTCTGCTAAAGCGACAGATAATCCATACAGTACAGGCTAGGCAGACTTTATGGTGCAGAGACAATTGCTTAAAAGACCTAATTAACTCCACTGTTCTCTCTGGAGGCTTTTTGTCAGTGTGTTTGTTGTCTGCCCCTTTGAAAGCCTGAGCTTTAAAGAGGATTGCCAGTAAAAGTTAATTTGTTTCATCCCAAAGTAGTTCTCTGCCTATCTACCTGGATTCATTAGGTCTTTATTTAAATGCCACTTTCTTGCTGGTTCTACCATAGTTGGGAAAAATGTTCTTTTCTTAAGCTCCTTTTATTTGACGAGAATTTATCCTCCATCTACGCCTTTTCTTATAAACGGCAGTGAACATTTTCATTGAAACACAGATAATGCTTTCCAATTCCTGTCTAAATACATGTAACTTTACACTTTAAACAATTAAGCATAAGAAGTCATCCAAACAAGTAATTTTAATTGCTTGAATTTCAGGAGGAAGTAAGTATAGACTCTTCCATTTTCCCAGGAGTCATCCCTAAGCAGGGCTTAGAAATCATTCTGGCAAAGCAAACATGTGGCTCTATCCAGAAGGCACAAATTAGTCAGTTTCCAGAGTAATTTTGTTAATTATATTAAAGCCTAATTTACTAAACTTGCATCTCTCATGGGCAGGAAAAAAGAAAACCAAGCCAACCCAGCATACCGTTGCATAGTCACTAATCACAACTGAATAAACATGTGCTTGTTGGTTAAAGTAATAAATACGGGATTCTACGTTCACTTTTCCTCCAGAAAAAACAGTCCAGTGGAAGACAGTTCTCCACTTCCTCCTTGGTTTCTCCCATTGCCTTGGTCTGACGGAGCCACCTACACCACGATAACACTTAGTTTTCAAACACTTGATCAATACCTTGGCCAAAATACAGAGTCTGACAAACAAAGGGGAAGCTAACAGCTGTTCACAGCAAGAGTCTCCTTCGCTTAAAGGGTAGCAAAAATGAAAATAAAGGGTTTGCATAGTCTTTTGCCTCCCTTGTTCAGTGGACATGCTGTCAAGGGGCATAAGCATTTTTAATTTCACCACAGTAGGTAAAGCAGAGGGAGAAAATTGCAGGAAGAATATTCTAAACTAACACAAATACTGAAATGAAATGTATTTAGTATCAAATTCATGATGATACAACTAGGCAGACATCCAAAAATATTAACCATTACCTTTATGGCTCAGGCTGCTAGCTGAAAAGTAACTACATATACAAGATAAATGATACTGGTTTTGATAGCCACTCTGATAATTTATAGTTACTTATGTCAACATACGTAGTAGTTGCGAATGGAACTGGGTATTTAAAGTCAGTGCTATTAAAAGAAAACTGAAAGTCACTTCCTGGTTGAGTGAACTGTAACTTCTTGGTTTAGTCCAGTCAGTAGTTATGTCTGTCTTCTTCTCTGACACAGACAGTTTTATCTCTGACCTGGAATTCCAGCCATCAGGTTCAACAGAGAAATGGACTCAACATTCAGCACTCATGTCCAACTCCTATGTGGAAAATCTAGAGGGTGAGTCTGCTTACTGAAATGCTTCAATGTTTGAAATTGGAGCACAAAGGAAAGGGGAAAGTGTTTTCATAGTCTTAACATCTACAACTAAAAAGCGCTATGTAATACTTAAGTATTGCGATAATTGGACACCTGTGTATTCTGAAATATTTGGAAATTCAGAAGTTGTGAACCAGGTGTACAATCTTTCAGTAAAAACCTCCACTGAAAGTACCTATAGCTGCCACAGAACTTCCTGAGTGCTGCAGGATTTAGTAAAACAACAGAAGAAGATATAAAAATCTTAAGCCAAATACGGGCAAGGTTTGTAGAGTGGCCAGATCAGTTAACTGTGAGAAATTTAGACTGTTTCTCCTTTTTTAAAAAGATGAAGCAATGTCAGTTTAAATGAATAGACTACAGTGGCGTGCACTACGACCTAAGTCTCAGGAATACAGATTCGTAAATAGATTTCTAGTTGAATGTGCACTATAAGTGGGAAAGGTCATCTGGATTTATTTTAAGATGCTTTCAGCTTCTTTATTTCACATACAAGCAAGATAATTATGCATTATGACTCTTAAATAGTAACAATATTAGAAATTGACACATGGTATATTGGTCATGTTTGTGTTTATACTCATTTTAAGTGGTTTTTACTTTATTACAAACATGCCTAACACGCCAAAGAACTGTACTGTCCCTTTTTTTCCCCCCAGTGTATATATATATGCATATAACACATTTTACTTTCCCCATAGATTTTTAAAGGGGATACCTGTAAGTGTACAGTAGATTTGGGATTGTTAGCAGTAATGTAACCAAGCTGTGTGTATAGCCTTAATAAAAGGCTCATACAATTAGTACAGACAAATGACTCTGTTGTTCTTTTACCATCTTTCAAACACGCTGACTTAGTTGTGCTTTCCTTACGTATCAAAGTGTTAGTAGTAAGGTAAGTACCTACTATTCAGAAAGGCAAAACTAGGGAGAGGCCTCTGTACACTAAGTTCACATTTCTGTATCTTGAAACGGCAAATCTATTAGTAAAATACCAGTTATGGCTTTGATTATTTCTGTGCTCTAGGCTATATCTTGGGCAACTCAGAATCTGGTAGGTATAGAGTAATTGTTAACGAGCAGGAGATCTTCAGTAGCCCCCCAGATACCCGTACTATCAAGTAAAGAGTGACACAGGTCACTGTGGCAAACCCCAAACTTAAGATGTATGAAACATACGACAACAAGTCCCTTTTTAAAAGGGCACACAAACTAAAAAACAGACCCAGAGAGAATTACGCTTACACACAAATGCTGGCATCTGAGAAATACAATTGAGAGATGTGGCATTTTTAAAAATTAAAATAGTGGGCATTTTAGGTATTTGCTGTAAGAAAGATAGTGAGCGTGGTATTAATGCAAGAGATGTTTACACAGGGAAGTTAGTAGAATGTTTTTGTACCTTGAAGAGTGTCAAATCAGACAAGCTAACCTGTATTAACTAGTAGCACAAATGCTTACACATTTGACTTCCAGGCTTAAATTAGAGTATAGCTTCTAAATTATACTGCTGAACAGCGAAGCAACCATAACTATAGCGTGCTGCAGATCAATCTGCAAAGGCAGGAAATAGACTAATGGAATACTTGAGTCACCCTTTATAGAATGGGTAAGGTGATGACTGCTTCATGGAGCACTAAGTCATGAGAAGAACCCACAAGGGGAAATATCTCTTTATTTGGTCCAAAGGAGCGTACAGAAACCGCTTCCAAAAAAATAAAAATTAAAAAAATATTTCTTTGTTTTGTATCAGTTTCAGCATTACAGGCTGTGACAAAGTTTAAAAGGGGAACTATAAGAAAACAATAAAACTTACTTAAGAAAAAATAGGTGGTCAAAAGGGTAAAATAGTTCCAAGCAGCCTGCAAACTATTGATGAAGGTTTAGACTAAGTGTACAACTACTTCGCAGCGAGAGACTAAAAGCTGCTTCCAAATGCAGAAGACAGAAAACAACATGAAAATTGTTAGGTTAAAAATGAAACCTGGACAACAGGTAACAAATCAGGAGTTCAGTTAAAATCAGATAAATGAATTCAGAAAGTTTTTTGATGTTTTCATGCCGAAGTCCTTTGAAAAAAGGGACATGTTGCAGGACCTGCCTCAAGTTGAGGTGTCAGCAGAAAGGTTTCCAAACAAACAGATAAACAGACAGTGACAATTCACCTCACCCAGATGATGTGCCGGACAACAGCTCTGAAAGAGTAAGCAACAGTTGAACTATTAACTGTCACGTATAACCTCTCGCCTAAATCTGATTTGGAGACAGGGGACTGGAAATTGGTAAATGTGACGCTGCTGCTGCTCAGCTATTCAGAGAAGTGAAAAACAACTGCATAGAAACCTGTACAGGAAGACCTTGTGATTAAAGAAAATCAGTTAGTTAGAGGAGTGGAAATTAGAGTAAGGGAAGGAAAAAAACCCCTGCCCTAAAAACCCTATGATTCTGTGATTCTGTAATTCCATACATATAGTGACAAGCTCTCTGAATTATTCTCATTAATAGCCATCTTGAATTTAAAATGTACAATTCTGTGAAAGCCTGCTCAGTAGTCTTAGAAGGATGAATAAATAGTAGGAATATTTAGGAAACCAGCAGAGAATGACCAAGTGCTACTATATAGATCTGTTATGTGCCTGCATCTTGTCCCTGATGTCACAAAAGACTGGATGCATACAGGTTGTTTTGGGGGGTGTTTTGGTTAATGACAAATAGCAAGACCAATAGATTTGTAACAGAATTGCATTGAATCAGCTAGGCCTCTCCAGCCGGAAAAATGAATGAGGAGAACATGCTAAGTGTAATACAGGGAATGGGTGGCACGGAAAAGGTATTGAAAAATGCTTCGTGAGAGTGAAAATAATAGAAGTGTCCACCAAGTAATCATGCAGCGAGTTCAACACATATAAACAGCATCGCTACAGTTATACATAGTTAAGCTTTGGAACTTACTGTCTTAGAATGCTGTGGATGACAGAATTTTACACGGACCTTAAAGACGCTGGGGAGAAAAATCCAAATGGGACCATTTAGCACAAAAGATACTGTTTCTGTCTTGGGAATTCCCTAGGACAAACACATTTTGGAGGCTGGTGGAACATCCTGGGGAAGTATCTTGCATTTTCCCTAGATCTCTACTATTGCCCATTACATAACTAATGGTTTGTCATCTGAACTGGTTTGCTCTTAGTTTGCCATGGAGGTGTTTCAGCAGTATTTTTGACCTACAAAAGCCTAAAACGCTTAGTAACTGCCTATCAGCGAAATTCTCTTGTGCTCTAGAAAGTAGAGATGCCAATTTATAGATTACCAGCTTCCTGCAAGGGAAAAGAGGTCACTTGCACTGTTCCCAGAAGGGCTTTTAGGAATTGCTTATATTTTCCTTTGTGCTCCAGTACAAAACCATTTGTCTCTTAGCATTCACGGAGCTAGGGGGAATTAAGTACAGAGCAATCTTGAAGCATGCTAGTATTTGGTTGGCATTTGGTTTTAAAAGGTAATGCCTTTACTTCTGATGTTTGAACCTCAAACACCTATCTTGGAGGTCATGCAACATCTAGACGCGTTTTTATTCTAATATAAAATATCCAGTAAGGTGGTACAGGTATACGAGTTGACTAACAAATTATGGATTGGTCTCACACTGAGAGATTAAATTAAAGTGGCATTCTCGAATTGATGAAACAAACCAGTGGGGGGAAAAAAGCATAGATCTTATAAAGCCTATCAAAGCACCAGTTCCTCTTTTAAAAAAAATTACAAATTTAGAGTAACAAGTTCTTAATTTACCCCGAACATGCAGCAACTTATTAAAAGCACCAGCTTTCATGACGTTGTCATGCTTCGTAACAGAAGAGCTTAATTCTGCTCAGTCAGCTAACATGGATAACTCATTGTGTGTGAGAATTTCTCCTGCGAGGTTGGTCAGTTCTGCTTACAGGACACATCTGGGTTGGAACAGCTGGTAAGATCACTACCCCTAGCCGTATGTGTCACTCACTGCACAAATGGCTGAGCTCTTCAACCTAATTTTAGTTTATCTTAAGACTCTGGATTGCGAATTGCAACGGTTTTAAGAGAGCTTCATGAACAGTTTGGCTGCTCGTGGAGAAAACAGCTGGAGCAGTAACTTCATCAGCTGTCCCAGTGCAGGTCTTCAGTGACCAAGAGCAAAGCCCTCAGCCTAAAGGTAAGGGCAGAGGGAGGGGGAAGAGGCCCGCAAGGAGCTGTTGCCCAGTTTTCTGTCAGTCTCAGTGTCTGGGCTGTCTTTCATGTGTGCAGTCAGTAGGGACTTAAAAAAGCAAACAGAACACTATGTGAAATCAAAACAGTGGGAACAAGCCAGTAAAAGTGAGCACATGGTTGCTCATGTTTTACAAACCTGAGAGCAGATCCCAAAGTCAGTTAGTTGTCTTCTACTCTCCTACACCGCAATTGATGCTGGTATGCTGCTTAATTTTGTTGAAAGGTTGTAAGGGCTTGAGCTTCCAGATGACTTTGTGCAGCACGTTCATGCTTTTTTTGAAGCATCGCAGAGAGGGAAGAGCAAACCCCAAAAAACTTTGTAATACAATACTACAGTATCACCAGTATGGACAGGTCCAGCCTAATCTGTCTGGAGCAGAAGGTTTTCTCCCCACCACATTAAATCCTGTTCTGTACAATCTATTTTTATCTATTGGACACAGGAAACTATATGGACATAGGAAAGTTGTTAAAATCATTTCTATTTCACAGCCTAGTTAAAAAAAAATAAAAAATGCTAGATTGCATTTTGATCCATGCCATATCTGGCAAAAAAGTTTTCAAAACAGTTACCACTTTTGTAGTGGAGGAATCTGCCACATTTTCATACAGCGTAGTGAGTGCCACCCCTCTCTCTTTTGATCTGATCCAGTCTTTATTTCAAAATTAGCAACCTGGATTGTTAGCATATAGAGCATTTGATAACACTTTTCATGCTATCCACTCAGGTGACACTGATCATCTAAAACTGGTTTAGGTGATCAGTAAGTACTAAATGAGTACTAAATATTAGCTAGACCTCTGTAATTACTTGGTACGTAAAATATTTCTGGTTCCTCATCTCTTGACAGCAGAGGTCCAGGGATGGGAACAGCAGTCAGAACACCTGGCACCAAACAGGCAGTGATTTACTTCGGGGTAGGGGAGGTGGAGGGAAAAAAGGTACTAGACAAAGAGTCAAGGCCCTACTCACATAACTGTTCACCCGCCAGTCGTGAGACTTGCTGTCTTCAGAGGGCAACAGAAGTATAAACTACACAACAGAAACGAACCTGGCAGACAGACCACAGAGAATCTTGACAACATGCTCAACATCTGTTTTACAGAATCCTGACTAAGCCCTGCAGCCTTCCCCTAGAAACTTGTGCTGAAGAAAGAAAGTTTTCCAAAAAATAAGCCATGCATCTTGGTTTCCCAGTATCTAGTTGCTAACTCCATTGCTTTTAAGGTTAGGCGATAGGACACATGAAATCTTTCCAGGTCTATTTCTAGGACAGCATAGCCCATACACCCCATAGCCAAAAATAAGAAAGGTGGAATAACATGTTCTTCTGCAAGTACAGAAAAGAAGTTTTCTTTTGTTTGTAAGTCATCATCAGTACAGCCTGAGCTCTGTGGTTTCGCAGGACTGTTGAAGTTGAATTCCTCTCCCAATTTGTCACCCAAGAACTTGGATTTTGCTAGACAACATTATGGAAAACCTGTGTTTATGCTGACAAATTAGGTTTTCAGTTTTAATCGCAGACCACTAAACGTTCTGTGATTGATCCTATGTGGAAGAAGGTAATGTGTCGTGCATTCAAATACTAACCTTTGGACTTCTATTTTAGTACTTAAACTAATAGAACTTTTCCCCTCACAAATTAATACAAAAAGGAAAACACTGTAGGATTTCACCTCCAGACTTGTACATCTCTGTGCAGGATTTTAACTTTTCTTACTGACTCCATGATTTACGTTTTAAACTTCTTTAATTAATACCACTCCACTGTCAGAAATACAAGTTAATTACGATAATGCTGGTAAACACAAGGTGTCCTTCATATGAAGCAAAATATGTCCTAATTTAGATATATGCAGGCATCTCATTATTTGCTGCCTTAAACCCGAGTTGTACATCTTTTCAGTGAGCTGTTCCAAAGGACTTCCAGGCTGCCTAATTTTGGTAAATATTCAACAGGACTTCTTTACAATGCTTTTTTTCAAGCTTTAGAAGACCAGCCTTCTCTAGAAAAGCTGCTCTCCTGGTTTAAATGCCCATTCCTCTGTCTGCCAGCTGCACGCTAGGTCAGTTCTCCCCACTGTCCCCAGTCATGCCTTCCACCACTCCCCAGCGTGTTGGGCTCAGGCAGGAGGCCGGTGCCTCACCTCACCCCTTACCCATCCCTCCCCCACCGTCTCAAACCTGGCGGTCAGGCTGTTGTACCCCAAAAGGTCAGAGCATTTTGATCTCAGCTGCTGGCTGCCGCAGGCCGTGCTTTCTTTGACGGGTTTTTACCATCATCTGTACATAATCTAAATCAGCGTATAGTCTTCTTGAGTCATTTGTTGCTTACAGATTTCCAGAGAGCTGAAATGGGCGCTCTTAGAAAGTATAAAATAGAAAGACGTGTTAGTCAGGAGGCTGTGGTCTGTGGAAAAAAATACCTTTGCCAGACACAGCAGAAAAAGGATTCTGACCTTTGTTTTAGGCCTGCATGGTGCTCTGACAGAACACTGATTTAGATACTTCTTTTTTTTAAAGCGCACTTGGGTTTAAAAATCAGCAATCTTAACAAAATCACTAGGGCAAGTATAACTACTCCATTAGACAAGTATTTCCCTCAGAAGTGATAGATGTTTCTAGTGTAAATCCAGAGAAACCAGATAAATCTGCATTGGCCACATGCTAAAAATGTTGCCAAAAAAGTTCTCCAGCAGCAAAGTGAAAGGCGTGACAGAGCTATCTCACCCAGCTACGGAACAGCTTCATGTAAACAAATTGATGATTACTTAAAAAACAAAACAAAAAACCACACAAACTAACCTGTAACTTTAATACTCTCCATAATGAATTATCCAAAACTTTGGCAAGTAAAACACCACGACCAGCTATTGTATTCACAGTGTAATGTGATTCAAGGAAAATGTAATGCCACGTCACTACGTGCTGTTCAGATAAACACCTTGGCCTGTGGGAACTACAAAACCTCGCAGCAGTATAGAGCAGTTTGTTCTAATGGTGCCAGTACAGATACATATCGTCTATCAAAACTTAAAGAAAGTAACCACCTAATAATTTCAAAATTCAAAAGATATTTAGCTATGTTGCTTTTTATTGTACCGCTCATCAAAGTTTTAGTAGTGCTGAACAGCTGCAATATTTGATTTGCAGAAAGCGACTGTTCGGTCGCATGCAGCAGGTGATAGCTGGTCGAGGTCCTGTAGCGAGTGCCCTGACAGAAACTGAGGGAGCATAGTTCTTATAAATGAACATCTACATTTTGTTTTTAAAAAAAGTCTTGTTTTTTTCACAGCTGTTTACTCATGCATTGTGTTGGCATAATAAAAATACTTGAAAAAATGTGCTACCTGCAGTCACACGATCTTCAGTGTCGTAGTGACAGCAAAGTTCATTTAAAGAAAGATTTTTTTTTTTAAGCCAAATAAATTTCAAGTCTTGTAATGCTCGAGGGAACTGGTTATTACATAGCTCATCTGAACTGTTTTAACCTTTGGGCTGCAATAATGTGTATTTTTAACAAGCTGTCCTTGCATTCATGCAAGAGAATACCATTGCCTTTGATTGACTTTTAGCTAACAAATACCGCGGTCCATGGTTACATAAGGTGATTTTAAAGCTTTCCTAAAAGAATACAGCCAAAACTTGCTTTCAGAGTTGGATTTTATATACATTATATTTACTTCAGGGCATTCACAATATTACTACATTTTCTTTCAGACCCACTTATGCTACTGCTGCAGCAAAAGGCAATGTTCAGACCATTGAGCGCTCTATAAACATAAAAAGCAATTCACACTACCTGTAGATAGATTTTGTTGTGCTTCTGCCAGACAGGAATGGTTAGTGGGAAGCATTAAGAAGGGTGGTGAGGGATACTACTGTTGTTCAGTAAAGTTACCCAGTGGAGAACAAAGGAGCAAAAGCCTAGGTTCCAAATCTGTTAAGATCTTCCATAGAAGCAGCTTACTAGCAAAGCAAAAAGTTCTTGGTTTTACTAGGAACGGTCCTTACTCCACAAAAGGATCCCATTAAATGCCTGTTTATAGAAGGTCCAAACAAACTCAACGTCAGAAGCTTTTCTTTTATTACTATAATTCGGCATATTCTAAGTCTTGCTGAGTAAGAGATACTGTACAGCTACTGCCACTCAAGCATGGAAAACATCATGAATGACAGTTTCTTCTAACTATTAAATAATAATTTATATTTTGGCTATCTATTATTTATCTAAAATTTGTCATTACTACTTAATGTGGTATTTTTCATGTCCACTTAGAATATTACTCTGTTTTCTTACCATTGCTCATTTGGTAAAATGGACATTTATATCACTGCATTTATGCTTATCCATTAAAATAATTATTTTTTTCACCTTCCAGACTCAATTTTACTGCAATCAATTATCTAGGCTTTAGAGTAACACTCCAAAAATGTCATTTGTTGATAACTTAAGTGCTACTTTGTCACATTCACAGTGGTGTCCCTCACCTGCACATAGTAACAGTTGACTGCTCTTTGCTGAATTTGCCACACACACACAGAGACACAAGCTGACGTGAGCTGCGTATTAGTCAGTCTTCATTCTTTACTGTAGAAAAGTTGACTGATAACTAAAGAAGATTTTGTTACTGCAGTTTCAGAAATGCAAGTATTCAGAAAACTGGCCGATTAAATAGGTACTTAGTATTAATAAGAATATTCTATTAATCAAAATCCAAGTTCTGAGGAAGTTCTGTAAGTAGCTGGAAAGAGTTGTTTGTTGTGCCTGTAACACTCTTGAACAGGAAGAGTTCTGTGGGGAATTCTGTACGAACCTTACGTGTGCTATGCCTTTCAGTGACCTGGTTGTCAGGAATACGTATGTGTTTATTCAAGTGTTTTAGGGATTCTTCAACATGAATTATGGTAAGTACAAAGCGTTAATACTAAGAGAAACTAGAACCTTTCCCCCTCAGCCCCCCACTCAGCTGTTACTGAAGTTCGGTTCCTCATTCATCCTCTGTTACTTTACCGCATCAAGGCTTAGCGCTGAAATATTCTTTTTAAAAGGGTTACACTGATGAGTTCTGCCTTTTGGAAAGCATAAAAACAGTCACTTTTTAATTTTTTTTATTTTCTTTTTAGTGAATGAGATCATAGGAAGAGATATGTCACAGATCTCAGTGTCACATGGAACAACAGCGGCCAGCCAGCCTGCACGTACCTGCCCTGGATCTCTGGAGACAAGAATATCTGATGGAATCCAGTAATGAATAATCTTACAACTCAACATCCATGAAAACTTAACAGTTTCTCTGAATATTTCTTCATCCTCTTCCTCTTTAGACTTACTGTGCTTCCAACTCTGTGGCCTTTATGAACTGGAACAGTGGATCCTTGCAAAGCCCTTTTAGTGGGTTACATTTTTGATGTAGAGACAGAGCATTTTAATTAGAGTTCCTCAGATGCTGTAAAGAGACTTCTTAAAATGGACACACAGAATCTACACCAGATATTTTAACTGTTTTGAAGTTACAAACAAGCTTTGCTCTTTGCATTTAAATAGAGTACTTTTATATTGCAAGTGCTTCAGATGTGTGGAGATGTTAGTTTGCTCTCATAATATTCACAGTACTGAATGTGGAAAAAGATTTAATACACATCTTCAGTGTGCTGCTTTCCCTTAGAGATAGTATAGTTTGTAACATGATTTGTAACACCTTTTGGTCATTTTGGAAAGCCTTTAAAGCTTCTATTGTTTAATTTTTTTTAATATGATCTTCCAGTGGCAAATCATACCTGTCATCTGAAGCCAATGCCATGGAAGCCATTGTGTATACAAATACTGTAGTGTTTTCTTTCTTAGATTCATAGGAAGCAAAGCCAAATGTAGATCTGCACTTGTTTATAAACTGAAAATGTTACTTGATAGGCTGCAAAAAGACCATTCCATCATGAAAGTGTTGGGATAGAAATGACATTCCAAAAATCTAACTTTTTTAACTTTGTGGATAATCTTCCTGTTCTTTATTAGCACAGGCTCCTCCTTGAAATAGCTTTTTCTTAGAAAGTTACATTTGTAATCAAATTTGAGCAGTAGGATTTTAGATTAAAAAAGAGCAACGTCAAAGCCATGTTAGATACAGAAGAAATTTTAATGTTTGCTGAGGATCTAAGTGTTCCTGTTATTCCTACAGAATAGGGTTTTGAAATCACCGATTCAGTGGCATTCAAATTTTCCATGCAATAAATCATTTGATCACATCTCTATCTTTTACGTGCCGTATGCCTGGCCATGCCACTTGGAAGTCCTAAGGAGATGACAATTACAGTTCCTTAAATTTAAGCTGTTTATAAACGTCAGTTTGCTAAGAAGTAATTTACTGTGAATTAGTGGTTGGGTAGTAGAACTTGCCCGTGTTTAATTGTAAACATGTGAAGCAGAAGCTACCAAAGAAACATGCAAGATCTGTAGAGCAGTGCACTTTGCAGCGTGCTCAAAGGATGCATTTCTCTTACCCGCATAATCTGATACATCTGAAACAATCTGTTTACGTCGTTGTTAAAAATCTCAGGCCTCTATGAATAGAAACCTAGGAGAGGATCTGAAGCTGCCTGCTTTGGCCGCGAACATTTCCCTCGCCCAGAAGACGCTGTCGTTTACAAAGCTTTCTGATATGGAACGTACAGGGTACAACCGTCACAGCAAAGTAAGATCAGAAATACACTGAACCTCAAAACATTTCAGATGTTAGTTTTAGTTCCTCGTTTGAGTGAACCGTGATGCTCTAATGAAAATTAAGAGTGAATACACTGAAAAATTTTGAAATACAGAAAATATATTTGCATTGAAACTACTTCAGACAGTTGTGGACGTTTTAGCGGTTTAACACATGCGGAGCACAGGCCTCTTTCTGTAGAGAATTGCTATAGGCACTTAAAATTCCAGTAAAATGGTCTTAAAGTGGATACCATTACTGAATTGTAATACCTGTAAGAATAAACAACAGATTCTAGTGATGTTGCACTTCGGCAGACAGTCACAGGGAGAACTTGCCCTCGAGCCTTCTGCAGGCAAAACATTACACCTAATTTAAGTCAGCACCCAAGCAATACCATTACAGTAGTTACAATCCCATCTTTGCAATAGTTGAATCATGAACTTTTAAAAAGCCCATATATTAAGCGGGTGAAATTCTAACTCTTTCTCAATGTAATTCCTTTTAAGAGTGCAGCCTAAGGCTACTATCTCGATGTTTCATAGTTATTTCAAACTACATAATAATGCAAGGCCACTATCTGCGTGCTGGGAATCATAAGCATCCTTTCTGTGAATGTATTGTTCAACGGTGCAAATCTTTAAATTTACAGGAAAAAAAATGGCAGGGCTGTAAGCTGAAAAGTGTGATATTGTAATTGTCATTTAGCGATGGTGCTTTACTCTGTCCTCTACTCATTTACGTTAAAGGTCCTAGAAAAGGATTCACATGCTCAGAAATACATCTACTTACTTTTTTAACACCTTAACAAACCAACACACACACCACTGTAAACTATGTCATTGTCTTCAGACTGTGTGCTAGTGGCAAGGCATGTTCCAGTTTTCATTCATGTATTGGGTCTTTTGCATTAACCGTGGTTTGTAGGAGAATTCTAATTTAAAAGCTTTTCATACTGTATGGGATTTATGCTCCTTTATCCTACTGGTACAGACTCTCCTTGCAAGTTCTCCAAGTAGCTGGAATTCACACTGTACCTAAAATATAGGAGCCCAAACAATCCGGAGTTGCTATGCACTAAATTTTCTGATGCCTTTAAATACCTTGATGCCTGTAGACATAGAGACGCTTTCCTATTTAAAAATGAAATTAAAAAAAAATATAGCTTTGGATACTAAAGCAGTTTTGTATTTGCCTTGTAAAAGCTTCAATACAAGGGTCTTAATTTTATTTTAGCTTGTGTGATAACGTAGGTAAAGACTGTTAATCTTGTATAATTTTAGTGATATAAAAAGCACACAATCTCTATTGGACTATGCAAATTTAATTAACAACAGAACCCGGCAACTGTTGATATTTTGTTGGCATCCACTTCCTTGCCCTTAAGTCCTTTCTTCTCCCCAAGTACTTTTCCAAAACTTTTTAATAATTTAGGTTATCCTGAAGGAAAGCCTTAATGATGAGGTAGCTTTTCTATATGGAGGGTCAAAGATCAATGTTAAAAACAAAAAATTAAGGGGTAGTATATTAATCCCGGGGGGGGGAGGGGGGTGATTTCTGAAATTACCATAAACTAGCAATCTGAATTTCTGTAGTAAAACTTTCATGTTATCAGGGGAACTGCCATCCTTTTTAAACCAAAGAATGAAAATGTCATGACAGTTTGTTCTGATACAAACAAAGCTTTGAAACTCTATTTTTGATACTCATAATGGATGTCATTCCTTGAGGTTCAGAAGTCGTTCAAATTGAAGTTTTGTATTTAAAAATGTGGGACAATAAAGATTAAGTTCTAGATGTTTACAGAGCCTTGTATTGTAATTTCATGTACATTTTGTATTTTAAACATTTTTGTAAGTTATGATTGCAGTGCTACTTGCAGAAATAAAGGGAAAAACTTGCATTTAGGCTCTTAAATCGTAGTGTTCAAATAAATAAAAATAATGCAAACGCGTTGTCATTTATTTAAATGCAGCCCCAAATGCAGAGTGGGAAGAAATTCCCTATTTGTGATGCAGTGGCAAACAGCTGTGCTCAGTTGTGTCGTGGGAAATGAGGGACATGTAATACTCCCCCTAGAAGAGTGGTGGGTTTGAAGCAATATGATAAGAGTTTGGGGCTTAATTTAGAGCCAGCAACAATGAGCCTGTACATCCGTGATGAATGATCGGCGGTGCTGACAGACCATCAGTTTGTGCAATAACTGGTGGTTTCCTATTTGCAAGTATCGTTGTTTCAATTAGACAATCACAAGATTATTTTGAGACGTTATTCCAGAAATTATAATTCAGGGAGTGCATCACAAACAGTAATTTCCATTCCTGAAAGGATATTATCATAGGCAAAATGCAGTTAAAAATTTTTCAGAAATAGATGTAAAATTCCTACAAAGTCTAAATTATTTGCCAAATCTTGGCTGATGAAGCAGTACTGAGGGAAATGCCTTTGGGAATGGTTCAGTAGATTCAGGCCTTAAAACCTCATCTCAGTGATACTGGTGCTATTGAAAAGATTTTTATCTCCCTTGCAGTTCCGTTACAGGGTCTTTCACTTATCTGTGTAATCCCTAGATGCATTAAGGTATGCACGTCTTCCAGACTCACCGCTGCAGCAAAGCTCTGGCCTTTGGTTAGCAACGTACACCTGCCCGAGAGAGGAGAGGAGCAGCGATCGCGCACTGATCTCCTCCTCACGTTGCTCAGGGAGAGCACGGGCCACTTCTGGATTAGCCTTTTATTTATTTATAAATATAGCAGAAAGAGGTAGCTACAGTGCCAGGAACTGAACGCAAAGTAATTATATCTGAGTTTTACTAAAAATAGCACAAACAGTTTGAAAGCTTTTCCACAAGGTTTTTCTAGTATGATTACCCAGTATATAATTAGGATATACCAACACTAGTAATAATCCATGGATTGACTGTGGATACTTCACTGTCAGTTTAAGGCTTCTTTCAGATGCAAATAGGCTGGAGGCTGATTCACTAAGACTGATGGGATCGGAGGGATGAGGGGATATGCAGTCACGCCAGGGCATTTATAGCTGAGCATGGCTAACCCTGAGCGCTCACAGTGACACCCGCATCTGTAGTACTGCAGAGAGGAGACTTTATTCCAGGCATTGTGAAAACATCACTTCTACCTTGCAAAACACTGTTTTCTAATTGGAGAGAAGGAATGCCTTGTTAAAGTCATTTCCTTTAGAAGAGTAATTAGAAGTTTCTGTTCATTTAGCACACAAAACCAAAGGAAGTGCTGGCAGAAATCAAGGCCTTTTAATTCTCTTATTGTAGCTAGTATTTCCTTACAATATTCCATAGCATTACTTGTGCTATCTGCTTCTTCCCTCTGCTTGTTTCCAGACTTCTATCCCTCTTCCCTGCAAACTGTCCCAGCCTAACTCAAAATACCACTGCACGCTTTGATTCCCACATTTGCTCCACTGTAGTGAGTGAGGTGAGGACTGAGATCTTTTCCAAACAGTCCCCCCACCTCTTCCCACCCCACCCTCCTTGGCTTTAATTAATTTACCAGAACAATATTCAGGAACTAGCCGCTGCTGGAGTGATTAAAGTATTAAGGTACATGAAAGGTCATTAAGAGCGTACTCAGTCCAACATGGAAAAGTAAAAGGATTTCTGATATATTTAAAATCATGTATAGATTTGCATACAGGCTTCTCTAAGTTCACACTGAACTTTATTCTGCATACTGAAAAGGGTAACATTTATCAGTCATTCTTAACACACAAACCCCACTGTCATTTGCTGACATTCTCTAAGAAAATAATTATTTTACAATAACCCACTGTTACCTTTGTTACCAGTAACATCTGCTACATGTACAAGATAATAGAAGGAAAAAAATTAACCAGACTTTAAGATAAAGAAGCAGTAAGAGTAGGACGCTTGTTTTGAAAAGGCTTGTATGTACCATTAATTTTGTTTTAGAAAAGATTGGTCTGCTAGAGAAGTCAAGCTATACAAATTCTCTGAGCTGTCTGCAGATTTAGGGTGATTTTTTGTTGGTTTATTATTTTTATTATCTTTAAACATTGTCTAAAAACTGATAAAAAATCTCTTCCTTACTGTCATTGTTGTGACACCTGCTGGTAAGAGTTGGAAGAGCGTTTGTAGTCCCTGCTTGCTCCCATTACAAGGGCTCTCCCTCCAAGAAGTCATTCTATGACATTTCTCATTTGACACCTTTATTCATAAAGATACCTACAAAAGACAATGTTGCCATTCCACTTTCCTTACAGAAAGATTCACCGTGACAAAGCAAATAGAAGAGACAAATACACACTTCTGTATGTAGGAGTTGTGTCACCCATAAAGACAAAAGGCAACCAATGAAAGTATAAAAAGCTGGGTCTGGAAGAAATCAAAAGGATGTACAGCATGGAAAATTCCTGAAGGCTGGGCAGACCCATTCCCTGGCTAAGCAGGTGGGAAGCATGGGCTAAAGGGCCTGAAAATTATATAGGCCAGACAGTCTGAAAGTAATAAAAGCAGTTCTGATCAGAGAGGTCCTGCGCCTTGCATCAAGAAGTTCAGTGCCAACAGACCACTGAGAGTTCATATTGGAAACAATTGACAGTGAGTATTTGAACCCCAGATGCTGTTTGTTGGGTGTTTGCTTGCTTTTGGGGCTTTTTTCCACCAGTCTTAATAACAAGACTCCACTTTTGTTTCTAGTATCAATGCTGTTCCAGCCTCCCATGCTCTCATACTATTTCCTATCCACCTGACCTCTAGTATATGAGAAAAACTACTGTCAGTCTGTTCTTCTCTATAGCTTTTGATCAACATGTCATAATTTTCAAATAGTTATGCATCTAAAGAGTACTTAGACATTTATGAAAATTTTGCTTGGGAATGCAGTGTTGGATAATCAATGGTATCACATGAAACAAGGTGAAGGGAAAAGGGAGCAACTACTTCTAGAAGTTCGTGTGTCAGTGGAATGAGAAATGACTGATGACTTGGAAAGGTCCTTTAAATAAAGAGCAGAGAAGACAAGGAAGCAGACTTGGAAATCTTGTAAATTGGGAAGGCAAGGGTTTCTAAGAAAACAGTTTAAAAAAAGAAAAAACAACACCACAAAAAACCCCAACCAATAAACCAATAACCACCTCTACACCTTAACAATTATAGCCTCTAGTACCAAACATACAAGTCCCTAAACCAAACTTCTAACATACTAAATCTTCTGCAAGTAGCAAGAGTAAAGCTAGCATAGTGCCGGCTCTAACATTAGTATCAGCTTTTGGGATCTAAACTGGTAGCAAGCACTGTTTTTAGGACAAGGCATGAAAGGTCAGGGTTGCCTTCCTAAATTCAAAACAGCTTGGTACAAAAGGTGCGATGGATTCTCTCTGCCAAGGTGGTAGCAACACTGCAAGAAATATACACCCCACAGAACAGCTGAGCATTCTCCCAGTTCTCTTACACGCATCATAAATTCCTCCTCATTGCAATAAAAGGATCTGTTTGTAAATATTCTATGAACTCCCTGGTGTATCCATCAGCCAAGTCTTTCTCACAATGTGCTGGAAAGGGACAAGACAAACTTTAAGAAGTCACTATGTCACTATTTGCAAGTAGCAAATTCTGTAAGCGTGATGTAAGAACAGATTTTTCCAGTCTCCTCTCATTTAAACAAGTGCCTTCAAAGCTGCTGCACAGCCTGCTCCGAAGCACTGCTTTTCTATGATATAGTGAATTATGTTTTAGTTTTAAGATTTGGCTTTGTAAGAAATGCATCATAATAAAAGTGCAACCATTTAGAAATCAGAAACAGTAGATGTGGAGATTTCCAGTTTAACTGCCATTAATTCAACACATACACTGGGCTGTTATGCAGCTCCTCCGTGCCTACTGGTTGCTCAAAAGGCTTCAATCCTTACAACTCTGTTACTTAGAACAGTTGCTGTTCAGGTCTGAGCTGTGTGATCGTCTTAAGTTCTTGTGGTAATTGCTCTGTCTCTAGCTGCACTAATTGGCACACTTACTGTTTTGCAGATACACGCATTTGTGCAATTCCATGTTCCCACCACTTCTTCCCTTCCTTACCAGGAATAAATATTTGCTTATAAAATCTTCAACAGAAAGCAAATATGAGAAGTCAAGGATAACTTTATTCAAGTAACAGCAAATACCACCCTGTGACATTTGCCTGGCTGTAGTCACAGTAGCTGGATGAGGAGTACAAGTCGTCAAGCCAATAGGACAAATAAGGCAATACTGAAACTGAATTAAGTGCTACTATGGGATTATTTTTTCTAAGGATATGAAAAAAAGAAGCTACGCCAAGAATGTCATCATTGCCATCTGACCTCACCACTGACAGAAATTATAATGGAAAAGTTGCACAAACAATGAAGGAAACAAGCAATCCAACACTGGCCAAAGCCTGGGCTGAATGACATCGTGGTTTGGAGAGACAGAGAGAGAGACATACATTTTGTGGCTGTCAGCAGAGTTTCACTCAGTCTAAAATGCTGATTGTCTGAGCCTAAACCCTTTGGAACTAATCCAGCTGCTAAAATTACACTGGAGACCAATAAGGTTTCCTTAGCTAGAAAGCGAAATACAAAACATACAAAAGAAAAAAATATATTTTTTTGGTTACTGAGCAGGTCTCTCCAATCGCAGTCTTTCACTACTACAAAAGGTTAACCTCACCTCCTACTTCAGAACAGAAAAGCCTTTCCAAATGTCTTAGCCACAGTTTTTAGCTAGCAGTCAAGCTGTATAAAACGCCCTTTCGATAAGCAAGGGTTAAGTATGTCACCGACTAAGCAGTGCATGTTCTAGTGTTTATTGTTCAATTTTTCTGTGCCGTTTTTGCCCTCCCTCCTGGATCCCCCCAAAAGGGACGGTGCCTTCATTGCTTTATATCACTTGCACATATATTACACTATGCTCTAGATTTTTTCCAACAGTACATGGACTCTTGCAGATCAAACATTGGACTGGTTGAGTAAAATGGAATTCTATCAATTCCAATTAAAAAAAAAAAATCACATTTGGTTGGAAGGACACAGCCAAAACACAGTACAATACTAAGTGACTTTAAATATTCAAGTGGCAAAAATGAAAAAGGTAATTAAGTTCTATGTTTCCACTGAGCTTGTAAGGTAGTTTTTAAGCTACGTTGTGTTTCTTTCTTCCAAAATACACTGGGGTAGCTCATGCAACACTGAAGGCCCCCTTGCAGACGGTGGAGATCTGCTGCAGATAGGCCCAAGCAAGCAGAATCAGAACTGAATATCATGCAACATAAAAAAATTGCTTACTGGTGATGTTAAAAATAAGAAGAAAAAAAATAAATCCCATTGTTGAGATATGTGGAGCGCTCTTGTTGAGCTGTTCTGGAAGAGCTTGTCTAGCTCTCAAAATTGTTAAAAGAAGGAAACCTTTAAATCTTCATTTGGGATTGCTAGCACTCCACTAAGTAGACAATCCCATTTTCTACTCTCAACAGCATATTGACTTTTTTAGGACTAGGTTTTGGGGGGTGAGTGGTTTATTTGGGGTTTGGTGGGGTTTTTTTGAGAAGATAAACTGCAGCTGGGGGTGGGGGCAGGGTCGCTACAACATTTAATCAATGTAAAGATCCCATCTTCATGCCTGCTGTTCTAATTTCCCCCCCAAAAAAGCCAGGGGTAAGAAAAAAGTTAACAAAAAATTAGACACAACTCATCTTTTCACTGAGTTCTCAGGACACTTCTATGGTGTCTCTTGTTTAGCAAATGAGGTGCGAGCGCTCACAAAATACATACCTGAATCCAGTTTATATTTTGTGAGCTTCCCAAAGGCACAGACATTGGGCATAAAGTGAGAAGTTAACGGCATACCAGCTTTAGCTTTCTATTTGCAACTGAGAGGGAGGTTTAGGATCACATGCAGTTTGAATTATTTGTATATTTTGAGTCGCTTTATTCTCAGTAAGGCTCCCACAAAATAAACATAAGCAAGCAGGAACAGGAGATGAAACCTCATATGCAGAAATGCCACTGAGGAAAACAACTGGCCTGCCTGCACTGAACCACACAGACCTTATCAGGAGGTTCACAGCTTCTACAGCGTCCCTCTGTACCAAGCTCCAGTGAAGCCACTGCTGCTTTTACTGATAATTAACTAAGGACTGGACTATATTATACCTTTTTCTGACCATAAACAGTGATAGAAAATAGCCTTTCCCAGAAAAGACTAATGGAATGACAGTCAGCCAAGACACAGCGTCTCCAGCTGGAAGGCAAAGTCTGAATTTCTGGTACCACTGCTAATATGGCGCTCGCACGTGCTTAATCATAGGGGTGAGGAGAGCAAAGCAGTTCAGTGGAGACCTTCTTGTAAAAGGAGAAAATGCTAGGAAGCCTACAAAGAGGAAAAGGTTGGAAATCTGCTACTCCTGAGGGGTGGGTAGAGTCTGGTCTCTGTCAAGAGCCAGTAACAAGCTACACATAACTACAGCGTGCTGTTTTCAGGTACAGAATACAGGGCCGCAGTGAAACTGCATCCTGCAGCAAGGACCAGTAGCTAACAAAGGGAGAAGAGAGAATTTAAAACCTCATTGAGGCAAAAACTAAATTCAGTAAAGAATTGATGTTTAATACATGGAAACACTTGCATACATATGGAGAGTTTACTCTAAGGGGGTGGCCCAACTGTCTCCTACTCAAGAAAAGAACAGGGTCTGGAAGAAGGGGACAGCAGGAGAGATTAAAGTAGTATAAATCCTCTAGAAGACTTGAAAAGGAAATGAGGGCTGTAAAAGCTATAGATGCCTCTCAAAAAAGGTAAAAACCACAAAGGCTAAACCCTTAAGTAGCTCTTATCAGAAGGGGAAAGAGCAAAGCTGTTTACTGCACAAAAGGAGAGCTTTCTCACATAGTACAAATACAACTAGACCAAACATGGTGTGAGTTGTTTATTTATTTCTACACCTACATCTTTTGTTTAAAACCAACAAACAAAAAACCCACACCACCCAAAACATTGCTTGTTCTGAGCAATTAATGCTGTATCACAATCTAACTCACATTTAACTCGGGCTAGTTAAAGTAATCTGGGCCCTTATGCTAACACATGGTGGATCTATAAACTGAGACTTCGGGACACTTTAGCAAGTGACCCAGCTACCCAGTACTTCACCCACTCCACTGAAATGGTAACTGAGCAGGTTCCCAATTCAAAAGGCAGGGCTCAGGGAAGACCTGACAGCAGATGTGCCAGTGAGGCAAAAATAACTTCTAGTCACTCTTGGCTATACTGGAGGCTCTCTGCTGGGCAGTCATTTATTGGCTACATACTTGAACCCCAAGGCTCACAGGGGGTAGAACATCACAGCATCACATAATGTTTGTTAAAATGGGCAAAGATGTCTTAGGATGTACTAATTTTTCAGTATCACTAGCATCATAGACGATTTGTGTTGTAGTTTTGGTTTTAATCCACTTTCCATTATGAGATATTTCAAATAAATGCAGAAAATTCATGTTAGTCACCAAGAAGGCAAACTCCACTCAGCTGGAATGCAGCAAGTGTTTAATATTAATCATAAGAAGTCAAGAAATTAAGAAATATCATGGCTAGCTGAAATATACATGGGTTTCAAGTAGATGTTACATAGTTATCTGAGTTCATGCAGGCCACTAAGGCAAATGCTTCCTTCAGTAATCATAATTTTAATTCCACCAAGTTGTTTTCCACTACGTCCCACAGAGATAACATAAGATCTCTGTTAAGTACTGTGATCCCCAGTTCCCAGAACTCAATACGTATTTTGGTTGACATCTGAGGTCATGTACGTAAAGCATTTTAGAGTCTTATCGGTTATGATGTGCACCTTTTTGCCTCAGTATTTGTCAACATAACACATATTGATGATGAGTTGTTACACCACCAATCTTTCTCGTAACTCAAACTTTCAACCATTCACAGCTTTATCAATTATTTCCCTCCTGACCTCCAGATAGATTCACCATTTAAAGTCAGGCCCAAACCAGAGGAAACTGAAGGTGTTGATGGAAGGATAACTGCTTCTTTCCTGCTCCTTAGCACTTAGTGAATCCGTATCAGATTCCACTTGGGAGGAGAAAGACCAGCGATACAGATTCTCCCAGTTAGGAGCCCTAATTCAAAAGCCGGGATTAGACAGGTTCAGATGATGCACTCACAACGGGTCCCCAGCTCTCACTGTACTCATAAAGGACGAAAGCTGCTAAGCAGCAAATGTGTGGGGAAGGGGGCAGGATAGTGCTATTCAAGTGCTTATATTATGTGCAATATACATCTGCAACACCAGTAATACCTCCTGCCAGCTTTTTGGTTAGAGCTGTTTGTGTTATCTTGCTTCATTCTGTTCGTATTATTTCATATTTAGAGTCTTCAGCTGCAAAATTCTGCTGTTACTGAAAGACACTCAGGTTCAACCTAATGCCTTATTTATGCTGCAACATCAAATTCACTTAAGTAACAGATGGTGGTTGATGAACCCTAGAAATTTTTAACACATGCTTCTCCTCTCAGTTTCATTAATTTAAAAGTAATCAATAATTTATATAAAAACAATTAATTCGGTGTCCCTCTCTTGTTCCTACAACAGTACAGAACCATCCAAACCACATGAAACAATTGCCTCAGACACCAGCCATGCTAAACAACTGCTCAGAAAGTCTTCAGTCTCCCCCTGCCACAAAAGGTACTACCTGGAAGATAGTATTACACAACTGGTTGTTTCCACAAAACAAATGCACGACTAAAGAAAAGCACACGTGAAGGTATATTTATGAAAGGCAGCATTAAATATTACATAACAGATTCCTGGTATCCCCAAATTCACCACAGTGCATGTCTCAAAAAAAAAAAAAGTGAAAAAAACCCCCACCCTCTACAGTCTTATTTGTCTAAAAAGTATTGCAGAATTTTGCATGGAGAAATCTCCCTTTGTAAGAAACAAGACACTTGGCAAAAGGGGCTGGATTCAGAGGCATAGCCAGGTAGGACTGATGACTCAGTGAGGGCTTTCAGGAAGAGAAGCCACTCCATAAGGAAAAAAAAAACCTCCTTCAGGAAAAGGTCTTCCTGCTACAGTAGGGTTAAGAGGAAATCTTTGTTTGCTCAGTGTTGGAAACATTTAAAATATTTTCTCTAAAAAGTCTGAATAATTAAGGCTGGCCTTGGTTGGCCTTCCAGCAACTACTGTAGCCAGTCCACTGGCTTTACACAGCTGGAACAATGTTTACAAGAGCCGGAGAGCTGAGCGCTTCTCAGAACATGGTGGGTGGGCTGGGAACAGTAGGCACAAAGTGTGCTCAGGCTGCACAGCAGCATTTGGTGCATTTACCAACATCAACACCCTCCCCTCTGCTCCGAGCTCTGACTTAAAAGTCAAACCATGCACCTCAGTTTGTCAGACACCTCTTGATACTTCCTATAAATATCTTCCCATCAGCATGTCCTCCCAGAAATGTCTATTAAATCACTCTTACAGTGGTGCAGAAAGGATTATTTATAAAGCTCTGCATTAGCAATCTTTTAGGGAACGTTGCAGTAAGATAAATGCAGAGGCACTTTTTGAAAGGGAGGAATGCTTTCCCATCACGAAGCATTATCAAGAGAACATTATCTTCAGTACTTTAATACATTTCAGTCAAAAGGCTACATGTGCGGTTGGTCTGAAATGGACTGCATTTACTGTATTCACCTAGAAAAAAATATTTTTTTAAAAAAGATACTTCTTTGTGCTTCTAAATGAAAGTCTGAACAACTGGGGGCGGGGGGGGGGGAAGGGAATTAAACAAAAAATAAAATCACAAGTTACCGGTCTTATTCAGTGTTGAGATACTACATGAAAACAGAGCACGTAAACAAAGATAATTTAAATCTAAATGCTAACAATGTGCTTCAAATATACCCAAATATCATTATGCTTCAAATATACCCAAACGTAGCCAAAACTAGATGAGCTCCTTTCGCAAATGAAGTCTAGATTTAGGGAATATCAGGGGTAATCTGGGCAGTGATGGCTGACATAGACTACCAGTGTGATCCATTCAGAGAAAGGTTCAAGTAAATCACACAACAGGTAACTCGATCCACAATGCTTACTATGCAGGGTTACAAAGTGTGCACCATGCAGACGGGGTATATTCTGAAGAGGGAATATACAAAGAACAGGCCAGAGAAACACAAGACCCTTAGATCCAAGACACAGTCTAGGCTGTGCCACAAAGATGTTCTGGAAACACAATCTGAGGAGCTCCTCATGAGCATCAAAATGCAGGACAAAAGCTTTCCTTTCCCACCAATTTTATCATGTCACCCTTGGTATAAATTGCCACTTCCATTTTCATATTAAAAAACCCAAACTAACCTACCATGCTTTACTCCTTTTAGCACTGCAAAGCCACCACAGCGACAGGGATTATTTTGGATTATTTTCCATATTATTCCTGGTCACCTATTTGCAAATCTTGCCATTGGTGAAAAAGCAGAGAGGTTGAGTTTCAGTTCTTAGATTCTATTTGTCATTCATGAAAAACATCTTGTAAACCTATTGAATTTTGAGTGATGGAAGGGCAGCAAGCATGAGACTCCATATAATTTCTAGAACCCATTTTAAGAGAGAAGAGAGGATAATTGATAGCCTCTCCAACATTGCATCTTCCAGTGAAGCAGACTGTTGTGCAGTTACCATTCTGCACAGCACAGCTGCTCGCTCACTAACTAAACAGTACGGATCTGCAAAGCACTGTGTGTTACTTGCATCAAGAAAGGTACTGAAAACCTAATCTCTTCGGTATCGATGTTCCACTGTTGGTCTGGGCGACTAAAGATGGAGTGTTTTTAATAAGAAAATTCAAAAAACACCCTATGGCTTATGTGGGTAAAAAATAAAAATGAATGATAAACCACAGAGTCTTATTTTTCCTGGGTACACTGAACAATAGAGAAAAACATTCAAGTGGGGGCAGGGAGAGCAGTGGTTTTGAGCATTCAGGAAAAAAAATGCGAGTCCTCTTACACAAAGAGTTTGTAGAATTCAATTTTTAGTGGCATAATCTGTTAAACAGCAACCATATTTCTCCTGTACACTTCACAAATTTTATATCTATAGCTAATATGAAACTGAGTATTTCTGAAATCAGTAACAACACATAGGAATGCGAAGAATTTCTGAAGAGACATGCTGTGATTGCTAAATAGAATTCAAAAGTTACTCATTAATTCAGTAATAGCTTTTCTCAAGAATATCTGACTCAAATGCCAGAGTTACAAATTCAAGGGTTCTAAGATCCAAGGGTGCTGCTTCATCACCAGCTCCATAATTATACCTCAAAGTTATGTGCTTTTTACTGTGACATCAAGATAAACATGACATGTTTCCTCTTGCTAAATAAGCCTTGTTTCACAGGGATGAAAACTGAGGCCTGGCATAAGAAAAGTGGTTCCTTGGCTCTTCCTTCTGATTTCAAATCCAATTTCCTATTCTATATCTAGAGGCTAGACCTTCATTTATACTCAATGACAGGCGTGCAATGAACAAATGTGCAATTGTATCCAGCAACCTTTCCTCCACTTTCATTTATCTTAATTGTCTCCAAAAAATTCTAGTCCATCATTTTATGATCAGTTGTGACTGCAGCTCACAAGACTAACAACCCAAGCAGAACAACCTCGGTGCTGTTAATCACATCCCTATTTGCCCAGCTTCCTGATGTTACTACACTCAGTGCCACTAAGGCTGCGCTGCTGGCAGTCCCACAGCTACTCAGCTGGTTTAGTTAAAGCTACAAAGTGCTTTGACTCATTTTTCTCCTCACCTTCACTGCTCCATTTCTGGCCTATCCAGAATTATCCCAAGAATAGCCTGCCAGCAGTAATGCCTTTTGCCTCCCGCTCATCCCATCCACAGTGTTGGCTAATACAGCAGGCTGCCTCCTCAGCATATTTCCAACCTGCTTTTCCTGTTCAAAACAGGTCAGAAAATCATACCACCTTCTAAATCCTTACAAGAGTGATTTTAATCTTTATGCCACTAGCCAAAATAGTCTAGTCATTACAAACCCTCTGAAAGCCACAATATCCAAAATTGAACTCGCCCTGCAGTTGGAAGGTCTTCAGGCCCATTTCAGTTGTGAGTTACTACACTACAACATCACCACAATATTTCCTCGGATGACTATGTTTAAGAAAGAACAATTGGATGATCTCCTGGTGCCAGTGAACTGAACAGGGAAAAACAAAACAAAACCAAAAGCACTAATCCCAAAGTCCTTTAAGATTTCCTTCACAATTTGCCCTGTTGTTAGCCTGCTGACTCTCTGTGATGCCATCATCGGTGTCTAGGCCTGTGGCATCATCATTTACTTTCTTTTCCGAACCGGCTCCAAAACTGTCCCCACAAACTGAAAATTCTGAAATTCAGAATCCTTTATTTTCTGGGAGTTTATTTTACAAAGTAAGACCAGGTTACTCAAAAACACTGACATGCTCTTATCTCTCAGTCACCAACATCTTTTAGCTGAGCAAAAAGATGAAATTTAGAAGACAAGCAGAAGCTGCCATCCTTTTGAGCATCCTCCTCACAAGCAGGAGAAATGGTCTATTACTCACGTGAGCACCAACAGGCTTAGTTCAAGCTTTTTACTGCTTGTTTAGGATACATCCACTGATGGCCTGCAGATCACCATCTAACCTGTGCTCCAGATCCCATCAGGAATATAATGTATTTGACTTCTGATGAATTGTTTTATAAGGATTTAAGAGATAAATACCACACAAAATATACCACATTGTAACTAATCTTACAATTTATATTCATCAGGTATAGATTACTTCAATGTCAGTAAAGATTAAGCAAAATTGATTGTATTTTTAAGCTTCTGCATTGCTTTTCAAAAAAGGCAGTCCTGACTTTTTTAAGGACATTTTAAATTAATGCTATTACTACAATTAATAGTCAATGTAGTTTGCATGGATTTGCACAGTAAAATTCATGATTGCACAAGGACTGCATTGTATCAAAAGACAAACACACCTAATCCAAGACACACATTTCCAGAGCACGTTTAAGTAAGAACTCATCGGATTAAATTGCAGCAACAAGTGTTACACTCAAGCTGAGACTTCAACTGTCCTCTCCTCACTTAACCTCTCACGCCCTGACTAGAGACAAGGAAGCACCTATTCCTTGCCTTTTTTCCTGCTATTCAGTTACAGCACTCCTTTACTTCGCTCCCAGCACAGGTCTTTGTGTATCTGCCATCCACAACAAAAGCAGTACACAGCTGGACCTAGGAAGACAGATCCCTAACAGCAAAATAGAAGAGAAAACAACAGGGAAAGATCTTGCTCCTCCTGACAAGCCCACAAGTGGTAGCTTTCAATGCACCAAAGCAAGCTCTATTCTACTTCAGAGATTTTTCCAATGAGCCTATCAACAGTTTTTCAAGGCTTCTAGAAGAACATTCCTGTAAGTTTCTCCCTACCCAAAATACCATCACATATTTCACTCTTCCTCTCCTCAGTTATTCTGATGTGGTTTCCTTGCACCTCTAGTACCTTCTTGTGGATGGTGGTGAGAGGAAATATAAAAATGTTTTCTACATTTTGCCCTTGCATACTTTATAATTTCATTATTTAAAAGCACCCAGAGTAAGGATTTTGAAGCTTATTGCACATAAATACATATTTTAAAAGCTATATTTGCATGAATTTCAAGCATGCTAAGTTATTTTAAAAGGGAATATACACATACAAGTGATTCTAGGCAGTAGCATACCTGCTTTTCCCCGACCTCCAGCAAGCAGAAAATTAAGTGCTGATAACAGGTCATGATTAAAACTAAAAACACAGCAACAACATAAAAACTTTCTGAAGTTACAGTGCTGTAACAGCCAAGCTAGAAGGTAGGGACCAGTACAAGAAATTGATATAAACCAGAACAATTGCACATTCATCAGGTCTACTGTAAAAGTGGCTCTCCCAAAACAAAAGCAACACAACATGTTGTTGTTCACATTTTTACTTATTGCTCAACAAGGGAAGAACATCCTTGAAGGTCTCCAAGCAGTAAAAGGCATTGAACGTTCCCAGGCTTTTGACACAAGGTGGGTTGCATTCTCGTAAGTCTAAATTCTTTATTCTATTGGTCTTGGCTCAACCTTGCTAGCTTTGCGCTAAACTCTCCCTTGTTTCCAACCATTCCTTTTTACTTTCCGCCACCTCAACATTCTTAGTCCAGGCTCAGAAGTCTGAGTAAAATAAATACTCATTACACTTACAGGAAGAAAGAAAAGAAAAGAAGAAAAGGAAAAAAAAACGCCAAAACTTTAAAACTAGAATTTCTAATGTCAAAAATTAGGGGTTTATAGGTTTTCACTTAAAAACATACCTTGCAAATGAGCATATTGCATATTTTTTTTAATGAAACAGAAGTTTCTCTTATAAACCCCTCACTTCAAGAGCTAATCATTTTTTTCCTTATACTTCTTTTCTATGTTCACATTTTAAATGAGTTGAAAATACTTTACTCACTTGAACTGTGTGGGAAACATCAGACACTCAGTACAGTGAATGCTTCAAAGCAACAAAAATCCATAAAGACAACTCACATGTTTGTAGGTTAAGGGTTGTGTGAGAGAGTGTTTGTTTGTTTAATTTTAATAGTGGAACTATTGATATACAAGCCTGCTTCCCCCTCAATCATTCCTAATTTCACAGAATTCTCTCTTGAACAAATGAGGCAGTCCCAAAACGTGCCAAGTGATAGAGAAACACAAGAAGATCTAATACTAAACATTAAAAACACCATCCCATTTTTATGATACCTCTTTCTAAACTACGTACACGCTATAGTCCAAGTGATTAACATGCATGACATCCTCTACAAAGAGAATTTCTGAAGACTGTTTGTTCATGGTGCTCAGCACAACCAAAGGAAATGAGCTGCGAGATGGGAGAAAGCTGAAAATGAAAACAAGCCTACATCATCAATTTGGCTTTTTCTTTACGAGGGGAAATTAACACATATAGGGTGATTCAGAATATCAGATATGGGCCTTAGATGGAGAGTGAATGTAAATGTCAAGTCCGGTTTTCCTCATGCTGAGCTCCAGCTCACTCTGAGCCATATGGACAGCCTGTTCTGCAAAAGGCACCATGAGGAGGAGAGCAAGTAATGGTGTCCCAGTATGCCCGTCCACCATGCCAGGATATCCAGCAGCTGTGGATCTAGAGTAGGCTGGCAACAGGATCCAAAACAGCAAAACCAGCAAATTTGCTCTCTGCCAACAGTAGTTTACAAGCCCCAGCAAGGAGGAGCTGAACAAACAGCTTGAGAAAGTCACCACATCTCAAGAGAAACCCTGCCAATATTGATGCCATTATACCACACAAGGAAACCAAGAACCAACCACAAGGCAAGAGCAAGTAAATCAATCAGCAAAGCATAAACACCACGCTCAGATCTACCAGCGGGGAGCAGAGAGCCATCGCAACCGAACACACGTCCAACTTAGGCTACAGTCATGTTTTTGCTATCAAATTTAATCAGTCCTAAGTTTTATGCTATTGGTGTAATTTTTTTTGGTGTCTTAAAACCAGCTAGAGAGCCATTTTGCCCAGTCCCATGGTTTTACGTGTTCTAAAATAGTACATTTACATTTGGGTAACATTTAAAGCACTCATTTTGTCCAACCATTTCCACTGGATTTCTGCTAGATATTTTAATAAGTTATTTTTTCAGACCAATTTTCTAAAGTTTATTTTTTCCAACTAAATGGAGTCAGATACCACCATAATTTTCACAGTTTGAAATTAATTGGTACATTTCAAAACAACCCTTTCAAATACCTATGAACGCACCACTCTACACAGAAAACATTTAAAATAGAAACCCAAAACAACATAAAAAAATTAAATCAACTGTTTCATGGGAAACATAACAGCCTCCGATTTTAACACTAACGGACAACAGATTATTTACTGACATCAGTAGTCAAAAACTTCTAGTGCAGTTGCTAACAAGGAAACCCGCAGGCCCCCAAGTATTTGTATTTCAAGTGCACTATTTGCAAACCCTGATCGAAAGGGGACATCTGCTGGTAGCAAAGATTAGTGGAGGCAGTAAACACCAAGCCAACAGTTTAACAAAATTGCAACACCAAACCAAAAATCCACTGATGTTCCTGACAAATCTAAAATCTCTTACTCCTGCCACTAAATAAAGATTACCAAAAAAAGCAACCCCAAAGTCCACAGCAAAAGATATTATTTCAAAGACACAGCCAACATTAAACAGACACAACTATAACTGTAATTCAGTAACGTTTACAGAAGGGAAGGGATTTGATTTTATTTCAGCTCTACTTTTTGTTATCAGCAAGTACATAGAAAGCAACATCAAATAGCTAGTCTTGTTTTGTTTTTTAAATCATCAAATATATAAAGTAAAATGAAAAAGGAATATAGTAACACACCAATATAAGAAACAACTGGCAAGTCCAGATAAACATACCAACACCTTTATTTGAATATTTACTTTGTCCAACTGCATATCCAGCTAAATAATACAGTGGCCTTCATCTAATTACATAAAAAGAAAAAAGGAAAAAAAAAAAAAAAGAGTCATGCCTCTAGTTTATTTGTAGTTTGCTTTTTAAAAATCCATATAACAAGTAGATCTAAAAAGGCAAAGTTTTAAACTGACTACTGGCAAACCTTGCCACATATCAGGACAGTTTTCTGCTTTAGAATATTCCAGGGTATCTTTAGATGCAATCAACTTTTAGAAGATACTGTAAGCAGTAGAGTCCAAATTCATTACCATGGACTTTGTCAAATACGTATCTATACAAAACAGGATTCAACTGGTTAAACAGAATGTCTCGTGATTCATTGTAACTGACTGAAATGAAACAAATACTATTTCAAAAATGAAGGTGTTGAAAGGCATTTTTTCTTTTTAAAAAAAAACAGGAATTGAGTTTCACTAATAAGAGTTTGTTGAAAATATCTTAGTTCACATAAACAAGGAAAATTTGTAAGCCTATCCTGTGTGTGTGCTCTGTAGGTGAAGAAATTTCAATATGAAACACCTGGTCTGGAAACACAGCTGCAACTATTCAAACAGAGAACAGCCATTTCAAACTCCTCGGTCTCACCTCATCCCAAACAAAAGTAATAAGAATAAGCTATCTTCTCTCTAGACTAGGGAGGAGCAAAATATAAATAATTGATGACCAAGATACAAATAATTTCTAGGTAAAATTATCAGTATCAACAGAATAGGAGCAGAAATACATGAGTAAAGGTATCATCTCCTAGCAAAAGCTATCAGGAGCATGAAACTAAGAGACGAAATACAAACAACACTAATTCTGTTCTTCAATTGTATAATATGGCAATACAAGTGCAGGTAAGGCATTTTGCTGATTGTGAACACAGAATGAGCTTCTTTTTGAGAAACAAGTTTTGTGGCTGATGACAGAATGTAGGGACCTGTTCTTTAACAACAGCAACAGTCCAATAACAGTTTTCCCAAACTTCAGTTCTCTGGCAAAACAGTTTAACTTAAGCTTAACACTTTCTGTATTTATTGTTCTTGCTCCATTAAACCACATGCATGTAAAGACAGCAATCCATTTGAAACGACTTTTGCAACACAGCATGGTCTAAAAATTCAATTGCAAGGAATAAATGCATACATCAAAGAAAATTAAAAAGCAGTTAGGCCTTACCTTCTCCAGAGATGTAAGCCATCATTCAAAGACATGGGATGCAAGTGTTTATTGGTAAAGGAGATCTCTTGGATTTGAAATCCAGCCCATCAGCAGTAAAGTCCCTACTGCCAAATTGCAGGTAAGCAGCTCCAAACTGACATTATTCCTGACACACGCTGCTTCCAGAAGAGCCACTAAGGTATAAACGTAACTAGGCTTTAACTTCCAGAAGTTACCTGCCATACCTGAGGTTTCCAGCATTCCGAATGCGTCTGCCTCAACGCGACCCCCCCTCCTGGCCCCAGAACACACCCCCCTCACAGCTGAGCCACATAACCCCTCAGGGGCAGCCGGCCGCTGGGTCAGGCAGCCAGGCCTGGAAGGGTGGGCTTAATTATGCGGGATTTGTGCCTTAGCCTGGTAAAAGACAACTTCAAGCGCTAACTGCAAATACAGTCTGGTTGTGCCAGTGGCTGGGGGGGAAAAAAAGCTGTGTGCCATGAGGTGTGGGGCATTGGGAGGTGGCAGAGGGAGGTTGCCACGGTGGGCTGAGGGACCCTCCAGGGCACAGACACCTCAGCAGGCTCCAGGGGCTCCCCTGCCCCCCCACCCCCCCCAGC
>VXBO01004853.1:129909-159410 GCA_013400135.1 Rhinoptilus africanus
CTTTTTACGGCGGAAAATGGCAAAACCGGCAGGCGAAGGCCTCCTTCGCTTCTCGCTTCAAGCGGGCGGGGGGTGCCCGGTCGGGGCCGGCCGCGGCTGAGGGGGGCGGCGGCGGGCAGCGCGAGCGGCGGCGGGCAGCGCGAGCCCCGGCCGGAGCTGGGGGGGGGCCGCCTTCCCCTCGCCCCGAAACAGGCCCAGCTAGAGCTCTCGTAGGGGGGCTGGGACCGCACCTCCAGGTGTGAAACTGCCTTAAAGGTGTTACAGAGCAAGGGGAACGCGCACCCCTAAAACCCGGCTGATGCCCCGGCCTCGGGGTGCTGCAGCCCAGCCCCGGCTCGGCTTGCCCCAGCTGGCAAGGACGGGGCGAGCCGGGTATAAACAGCAACAGGAGGAGCTGTTAAGGACTATATACATATTTTAGTATTTTAAGCTAAAAGAAAACCTCAAGTTCCACACAGGCTATTAAGAGAAAAGCAAGATGTTCCAAGTGATTGCAAAGCCATCAGCCAGAGTGACCAGCTGGGCCATGGCAGAGGTACAGTACTGCTCAGGGCAGGGACCCCCCCCCCAAATTTTGAAAGGGAGAAGCATTCTCCTCAAAGGCATAAGGAGAACATTCATTATAATGGTCCGGTCCTCTCTAGTATTACTTTAAAAGTCAGATTTTTGGTAGAATTTTGGTAGACTGTGGTAGACTTTGCCAAGATAGATCTTGGAAACAGATTCATTTAAACAGCCCCACTTAAAAAAAAATGCATAAGCTTTCTCTCCAGTTCCACCTGATGGGGATAAAGCTTCAGATGGGAGGTTTTAATGGTGAAACGTCATCTGGCATGGGATGCTTCCGAGTAGAGAGAAACAAACTTCCTTTCCCTTGTGCATTTTTACTGCAGAAAGGGTGCTGGGATCCATCCTACCATAAATGCAGCAGTTTACATTGCACGGAGAAGGGAGTGACCCAATCAGCCAATTCAAGCCAAACATGAACACAATTTCAAGTTCAATACTTTGAACCAGAAGGAGGGAACTAAGCATGTAAACACTTACATTGCCTTGCCTCAAAAATGTTCCACTACAAGAGGAATATATATCATGCATATTTCTGACCAGCACATGAAGAAAGAAAAAAAAAAGGAAAAAAAATCACACCGCTCTTGCAAGGTACATACGCTTACCTAAATCTAGGAGAAAAAAAACCCCCAAAACAAAAAAAGAGAAGTGACACCCCATGAAAATACATTAAAACAAAGCATAAACTACTTTCCAAAGCCAACACACATCGTAAGCATCTCTTTTATTTGTTGTAATATAAAGAAGCATACATCATTCAGTTCTTTTAAGTACAACTCAAATTGTACACTATCAAAAAAGATCAATTCAGACATCCATGAACATGTCACAACAGGATTCATTACATTTTGCTCTGCTGGTATTGCACTTGGAATGGTTTTGAAGTAAGGCACAGTAAAAACAAAGTCATTTAGTGCTTCTACAGCAGATGTCTTTTTTAAACACATGCTACATGACGTAAAAGTACTTCTAGCTTATGTATATACACACACAGAGAAAAAGAAAAAAGCATGCACTAGAGGATTTAGATTTCAACATATCTTGTTTCATAATATACAAATAAAGTAGTTTAAAGATGTAAACAAATTGCATGCACATAAACTAGAGCAAAATCTTTAATACAGTATCTGAAAGCTATTATGCTTAAATAAAAAAATATAACTTATTAGTACTCAGGTTTATGTGCCATTTTTGTCCTGTAGAGATTAGAAGTTTGGGGCTGGGGGCAGGGAGTTATGGGTGGGCAGGGAGGATTTGCCTGGTTTTGCCATTGTTTTTCTATTTTTGCTTTACACATTGGCAGCAGTACATTGGTAAGAAAGACAAATATGGCTTTTGCAAAACAATGTATAACGAAAATATGAGAAAGCACAATTGCATTTGGGGTCCAGCATCCTGGTATTTTCCAGTCAAGAACAAAACAAAACCAAAAAATCAATATGATCTAAGCTTTGAACTGGGAAAGCTATGCATTCCAAAAGACCTTTCTACAGACATTTAAACTCTAGAAAAACCAGCCACTTTGCCAAGTGTAAACTCTTAAAAACTAAACAGAAGAATCTGAATGACTCAAGCTTTGCTTTCCACTTCAAATGCTACTGAACAGGTTTCTCCATGGCTGCGATAGCTGAAGTGCTATTACACTGTCTTCAGAATTAACTAGATGCCAGGAGCAGGTTTGCTTATTTTTAAACAAGTACATTAGAAATTACGTCAATTAACTGCATAATTTTTTGTTTCACTTCATCTTTGGCATAGGAAATGCCATTTTTCAAATTAAACACAGGACACGTACCACTCTACATTCCAACATACTATGCTGAAAAGGCACATTTGCTGCTGCCTGGGTGGCAAGGGAAGACTTCTTATTTTGCAAAAGGCACGGTGTTTAGTGCAATATTCTTTCCCCACCCCCCAAAGAGTGTTTAGTTAGACCAGGAACAGTTCTACACAGTGGCTTCCCAGGAGCTCTCCATTTTTCTCAGCCACTGCTTTCTTAGCTAGATCCAGGCTTGGAAAAGTCACCAATGCCTCTCCACTGGGCTGGCCACTAAAGTTGTAAAGCACGAGGATGGAATCTGCATGGAGCTGCAATGGTACAAGACGACAAAAGAAAAAAAACCTGTTAAGACCAGAGACCACAGCTGGAATTGCCGTTTTTCATGCTGAGCATCTGGTTCCCTCCACTTCTGTGTCTGTGTTGAAAAGATTCTGGATGTGAAAATAGGAAGGAGGAGAAGGGACCAAAGATTAAAGCTTGGCTTGGAAAACAGCAGCAGCTCTTATTCTGCTGTTGTGCTGAACAGAATGATGTAGACATAATTCCATGCAAAGATTTTGGTAGAGATGTAATTTACATCAAAGGTTGACAAGAAAAGAAAGACTTAGATGTTAATAAAGGGTAAATGAAGCAAGAAAGTCCAGGCATTCAGCGAATAATTCTTGTACTATGTGGACTACTGGCCAAAAGACAAAGGCTATAAGGCATGTGAATACTCACATGCAAAGTTTAAAAAAATTAAAAAATGATAGAGCTGTATGAGAGTTCTGTTTTGGGAGGATGAGCTGAACTTAACACAAGTAACACAGTGCAAGACATTGTTCAGTAAAACAAAGTAAAATTTGGCACAGTCCAACTGAATTTAAGAAACCTTTATTGTATTTTTAAAAAGGCTAAGAAAAAAAGCAAGATAGCACATAAGATTTAGTCATTGGAGCTGATTTACTTTATATCTGCCATCGTGAATTCTTAAATGGCAGCTTCAAAATGCTGAGTTTAAAGCAGACATCTCTGCCTGCCCCTATGGCACCCCAGCCATTTCTCACAACGTGCTGGAGGTCCTTCCAAGCCCTATTTCTTGGATTGAAACAGATCTCAGTGAAGTTTCAAAACAAAGGTTGAAGGACCAAAAGCTCAACATACAAGATTAGTTTGTTGGAGAAATCAGCGCCAGACAAAACCGGCTGGAAAACCAACCATAGGAGCATTAAACCAATTCAAGTTAAATTTTATGTCACATGTCCTCGTGGTTTTATAAAAGTTCAAGAGTTTCACTTTTTGTAGAATTTGTCATGTGCCTGGTATACTACAAGAAAGATCAAACTTCTCTGTTATTACCAGCAGCAGTTTCTGATCAGCTTTACAATCAAGCATATGAAAATAAAGCAAGTACATGCCAGAGCTTCACACACCCAAACATTTAGCAGGCAATAAAAGTATTCTTAAGATACGAGCAACAGTATGCTTTAGAAACCAAAATCATATATAAGACAGTTAGTACAGAATTCATATAAGTTCTTCTCACAGAATTAAAGTTAGTAAAGAAACAGCATGCAAAAAAAATTCAAAGACAAATAAAACACCACATCTGAAGCCCAGTTCAGGTTTGGAAGTTGTCTTGGTTTATTTCAGAATAACACTGTGCTCCAAGGGAAAGTTGTACACAGTTTGGGTTGGGCTGCAAATCTGAGATAAAAGATGGTCTGCTCTTAAGCAGCTCTTTGCTGCTAATCCATATGTAAGCTTAATACTGCAGTTAAGAGTCACCTGAAAACACACATGGAGCACAGTTAGACCTCTGAGCACAGAGAGGAGCTTTAAAAAGTGGTTTAAATAACATCCTCGGTGTAATACCAAGGTAAGGATCTGGAAATCCATGTTATAAGAGTTGCATAGAAAGTTAGCAGAGAAGTCTACTACACATTCTGCAAGCAAGATAATTAAAAGGGTTAAATAAAATCCTTCAGTTTAAAATACACTAATTTTAGGTTCTTATTTATTTAGATTTATAGCTAGAAATAGATTTTCTTTATGAGTATTTTTTTATAAATATAGATTCAAATCCATACAAATCTCTTTTCTGGGTGTTTTGTTCTAAAAAGAATGGTTATCTGTGTAATACTACTTTGGACTGCTTAGAATTCAGGATGAGCTACTCCATGAATTATTTTCTAGTCAAAGGCTGTTTCCATCTCATATATAGTAGAGCCCTATTGCTGATCTACTTTTCAGTTAGTCTGGGTAAAACAAGAGCGCCAAACAGATTTCCAAGGTCACATAAATATGGAAAACACTCAGAATAATAATAAGTATTCTTCTGTACACCACCAGGCCATGAAGACTCTAATCTACCTTCTCCTTAGCAGATCTAACAGTATCATAAGAAACCAACTAATTTGAAAACAATTGAGTTGATATGTGAAGTTTGTGAAGTTATAATTGAGTGATTATGTGAAGTTAGCTTTATCTATGTAGGAACTTTTCTCATGGCACAGTATTTGATTGCCATTTGTTGTATTGAAAGTTTTGTGTGTTGTTTTTTTTTTAAGTAGAAAAAAACCCAGAGTAACCAATCAGTAGCATTTTTAATAGAATACAATAGCACTGGAAAGTCACAAACTCCACATAAGTCTCAAGAAAATTTCTTTAAGAATTATGTTAGTGCCAAAAACGTGGGGAAGTTAACAATTAATGAGTTTAGTTAGTTGCATTAGAAAGCCACTGTACCAAAGAAACTTCTTCTAAAAAAAACAAGTTTACATTGCATTAGGGAGATCAAGAAACAGGAATTAATATCCACACAAGCTATGTGATACAGGAAAGAGAAAGCTAGAGGTTTGAAGTTTTTTGCACATACATTTGTGTATGCTTTGTAGCCATAACAGGGGGGGAAAAAATCACCTACTGCTATACTAAAAATAAAATATTAGACTGAAATCTTCGCATGAGAAGCAAACATTAATAAAGCCTTCTGGAAGTTTAACACACCATCTGAGCAGAACCAGGCAATCATACTACCTCCACCGCTGTTATCCTGTCAACTACAGATCACAATTGGACTATTTCTTTACATTACTTGATTTTTTAATAGGACAAAACCAGAAAGGTTAAAGCAAGGTTCCCAACACAAGCTAAGAAAGGGGAAAAGCTGCAAGCGAACAACTCTGTATCACCAAGCCCTTCTTTCCCTTCCCATTCACCACTGGAGACCCAGTTTCTGCCAGTTGCATCTTACCTTCTTCAGAAGTTACAAAGATTTACAAACAGACCCATTCTTTCGGTGCTTGTAACACACTCCTTGCTTGATCGCTCAGCTGAATAAGGCCATTGTAGTCATCAGGTGCATACTACAGTACAAGTGTGATATATGATAATCAGCAAGAGAAGGAACAGTTCCGGTACAGCAAGCCACACAGAAGATCATTTGCAACCATAATTAAGAGCATCAGTGATAATAACTGGCAGGAGACAGTGAATTTGACAGATACTATTTTTGTGCAAGATTAAAAAAAAAAAGGCATTAACCGAATTACTGGTTGTAAAAATAAATTTGAAGTAAATGCATGTGGGGAATATTCTAAACTGTGTATTTGAACTGTTCCTTATCAAGGAAGGGAAATAGTTCAGACCATGAAGTGCTCTTGTTTTTCCTTCTACACATGAGACAGCAGCATCAGGTAACTAAACTCTAAGTTTGCATCATCGTTCTTCCAGTAATGCCTCTCACTGGGACAGCTGAGCATCTTCCAGCATGCATACTGAGGTGAGAGGATTAGAAGTAGTGTATGGATCTCATCCAGACTTTTTTATGCAGTCGTGGAAATAAACTGCAGCTTATCTAGAGCAGAGTGATAAACACTTCAGCTGCATATGATATTTGCATTACATAAAGGACACACCACTGTAGCTAAAGGAAAACAACATACCGGTGTAAATACATGAATTCACCTAAAAGATAAAATGCCATTTATGCTAGTATAGCGTATTTCCATATGGGAAAAAGAAAGAAATTCTACAGCGTAACTGCATCATGATAGGTTTGTAGTAGAAGAATATTAAAATAAAAATAGTGACTGTACAGTACAGTCACATCAATAAATTAAACCAAAAAACTCCACATGCGGATCAGATCTAAGAAATATTTGAGATCCTGAATCTAGACAGTAATCATGCATACTATTAGAGGACTTGGCACAAATATGAAATCTATAGTCAGTAAATAGATCTTGGGGAATATGAAACATTGTTTTGTATCTATCTTATAATCTTTCCAAAACTATATATCCTGGAAAGGAACTGAGCATACTTGCACATGTTACAAAGACTTACTTACTGGAGTGGCTCCTGTAAGACAAAATGTTCAGCATAACCCAAGTTATAGAATATCCTTTCAGTGGCAATAAGTTTCCTGTATCTGCCTAAAATGGCTGTTTTGCATCAATATTTTAGAGGATTGCCAAATGCAGACAGTATGGCTACAGCCACACTATGCTGCCTTCTTTTGATATTTCTATAATACAGAAAGTCTCCTGCCAGCTTAGGGAGAAAAAGGTATTATGTTTGGGCATACAGCATATGTTGTATCCATCCAAAGTGACATTGAAAAGAAAAAAAACCCCCAACCATCACAGTAAACACCTTCCACAGAGAACAACAACCGAGAGCCCAAAGAACGTAAAAGAAAAGAACCTTCCAGAATTTTTACTACTCCGTTCTAGCCACCTTCACATCTAGACCCATGCCATTAAGACAAATATAAGAAGTATTTTCTAGATAGTCTCTGCCAGGGCAACCAGACCGTGCAAATATTATATTTATCAGTTCCCAGACCTGCCCTTGAAACAAGTCTACAAAACGTGAGTTTACTCTTTGGAAGGAATGTCTCAAGATAGTACATACTTTAGATTATCAGTAGATGTACAGTAAGCAAAGGTCTATAGTCTCTTGTGAGGGACAGTGTTTAAAAGGTTACCCTTGAAATGCAAAAACAATGAGGAAAACAGGAAAACATGAAAGTGGGGAAACATCCCTGCACAGATATGTCAAAGTTGTCAGAGCTTAGGCCCAGGCCTAAGGAAAGAGGGAAAGCGAGAGAGAAAGAGGAAAAAAAAAATCTAGATACCTAGCTATAGAAGCAACTACTAATCACAGGAAAGATAGGGAAGAGACTGCAGTTAATTAAAACAGAAGTTGTGGAACAGTACATTCTTCAAACTTACAGATTTCAGAAAGCAGTACTGAAAACCAAGCTGGGAAATAAAGTGGGGGAATTCTTCCTCCATGTGAACAAAACTGAAACTAACCTAACTTGCCCGAGGAAGTACATGACCATGAATACTTCTGATTCTGCATTTCAGAAACCCATAAAAACAAAACAAAACCATCCAACCATGCAGGATAAACAGTGCAAAGCCAAGGGTAAACCTATAAACTCATTGTGCTCAAAATGGAAACACAGTTTTGCTGGTTTCACCTACAATGCAGCAGGCCAAAGGCCACTTCCACTTAAAAATACCCACCTAGCGACTTAACTCTACAGTATAACCAGCTGCACGTTCACTAAGCTAGATTCTAGTGGTTTGTTTCCTGTATAAATTTAGGCCTGCGACAGTATAACAGTACTGAGATAATATGAAGCTTCATGTTGTATTTTCAAACGCCTAACCTTAGCACACAAGTAACTGGTAAGAAGTTACCAAATGCTGCAATAGTTCCCTTTAAATTTAAGAGAAATAAAATTAAATACAGACCTCATGCCACTGGTTAGTGCCTCCACGACCCGCCTCTTATCCCACTGTCATCTCATTCCCACCTTCCTCGCTTCTTTGAACAGGAACACAATCTCTGTCCTCAGAGCTGCTGCCTTGTCCCCTCTTCCCTTTTGAGCTCACAATTCTTGGGAGTTTGGACTTCCCTTCCAGCCAAAAAGATTGTGTGATTCTTTCTCACCCAGGAATTTCCACTTACTCTCAGTATGTCAACAGTATCATTAAAATATAGTGGTCTACTGGAATGATGCAGTAGCAAATCCTGCTTTTTAAGCCATTACTTCATCTAGGGAATACAATCCCTATGAGAGTTTTCCTTCACCTCATCCTACTACATTGGATACTCTCACAAGCTCATAGATGATGAACGGGGAGACCTATTTCCTAGAATGACCAAAGGAGAACACAGAAATAAATTCAGACAATAAAGCAATTTCTCTTTCTCCCTCAAAGCAGCCATCAAGAAGTCAGCTTCATCTAGTAAGGAAGATCGTGCAGAATACCATTGTTAAATGAAAAGCTCCATTAGAAAAGTCAGCCTCAGATATTAAGGACATCAAAACATGGTTCTCAGCAGCCACTCTGGTGCTCTGCTGACTTCCAGTGATCAGAGATGGGAGCTAGGGCCAAGAAAGATAAAAACTAAATGTAGAATGTATGGGATAAGGTTTGCATTTAGAACATAACCTAAGACAAGGAAGCAAAACAGAACCTTTGCAAATGGTTACTAAATAAGATTCTGGGGTCAAAGATGAGCTCTATGGCAGGCTGCAAGATGGTGGGAAGAATATGCATATATGCTGTACAAAACCCCACAACTGACTGGAACAGAGACTGCACTGAATAGTGATGAATGTTGTCCCCTGTTGCCTATGTTCTTCTTGTTGTTATCTCCCCTGTGACAGCAAGGACTTGTATAGCTTAAGACATGTCTGTTAATAATGGCAAAATGACATTTTCTGAAGGACATGTTGCTGCTTTACAGAATCAGCAGTTCACCTTACAAGTGTAAGGTAAATACCTTTCTAGGTATTAACATTTCAAATGACAGAGGTATTTCAACTCATATATATTAAATAATACTTATTATAATATTAAATCACGTATTACAAAAGACTATAATAATAAGTGACAGGTGAATATTAAATAACACTAACTCCTCTCTCCTAAAGGAGGTGACCATTTCTGACCAACTGTTACCTCCAGTACGGTAGCATCTCCCAGACAGACTTCCTGCTAAGCTTATTGCAGTGCAAAGCTTTTTAAGACGATAGGAATCAGAGACAGGCTGGTTAATAAAGAGATAGTATACTACACTCCTTGTATGTGTTTGGGTTTTTTTTCTTCAAGCTAGTTTATTTCTTTCAGAAATACCCGCTACGTTAAGGGGAATTATGGGACTGTCCTTGTTCCCTCACAGACTGTGCACAGATTTAAATGGGTCACTAAACAGCAAGACATTGATTTCCATTTCATTTTCGCAATTCCTACAGTCGACATTCAAAGATCAGTGTAGAACAGCATATGTAAAGCAATCGGGGTGGGGGGGGAAGTCCATTGCTAAAAACAAAATTAAAATTGGAAAGTATATTTAGACATGCCATAGCTGGGAAAAAACAAGGGGAAATGGAAGATAAAAAATAGTTCCCACCCGGAAAAGAAAACATGCCAAGCAGAATGGCCACTTCATCATTGCAGCTGCAATTCTGGCCTAAACTACTAATAAACTCTAACATAGATCAGTTCCCAAAGGGAAGAAATCCAGCTTTCAGACTTTGGAAAAAGTCTAGATATAAACAGGTAACTGCAACATTTGGCACAAAAATCAGGAGAAATACCCTAAATTGGCCTTGCCAATAAAGTATACCTTAAGCGTGCTGATACAAGCACTACCAACCACCTGAATGCTCTACAGAAGAGATAGCACCTCAATGTTTTGTGGAACAGACAGTGAAATATGTAATGCCTGCTCCCAAAAATACAGCTTAAAGGTGGTGCAACTTAAGTCTCTTGCTTCAGGCATGGGAGGCAATGGATAGAAACAGTAATTACTGATTTACTAGACCCAGTTTCACGATGTTTCTACACACAGGCAACATTTCCAGGTCAAACATAAACTTAGGAATAAAACAAAACAAACAGCATACTATATTCCGAATGCATGGGGTGAGCATACAATAATGACTTCAAATACCAGCAAGTGGTATTCCTCTAGCACATCCTCTTCCCCTTCCCTTCCCTTGACAGACGGTGCTATGCCTACAACTGGCACACAGATGATGGGGTATCCCTCTCAGACTACGAAGTGTCAGATTTCAAAAGGAAACCATAGGAAATAGAGAATACTTCTTTGTTCAAGCATGCATTTCAGAGAAAAAAACCTAATCCCTAAGAAGTCAGCAACAATGAAGCCTGCTGTCCTGATACAAGGGAGAAATGTTGTTAATGCCCTTGGAATTTAGCCATCCATCCACTTCCCTTCATTTCCTTATTACTGCTTTAAGCACAAGCCACCCTCCTCCCCTCCCAACAGTGAGCCTTGAATTCTGTGTCTCTGAAGACTTGGAGGATTAATATACTGCAAAAGCTCTCTCTAGCTGCAGAGAAAAGGCACCTAAGCCCAGCACAGGTTTAAAGAATAGTATTTATTTTAAGCTTGTCTTACATAAAAGTATGTACACAAAGAAGTCCCTACATTTCCATCCTAGCCTTTTTCAGCAAATTCAGGAGACTATAAATAAAGCGGACACGGTGACTGTGGCCTCTAAATCTTGGTCTTCTCCTAGTTTATTTTTCTACTAGTTCTGAATGATACATCCTACTATACTTACACACAACTTACCAAATAGGAAGTTTTCTTCCTAAGAACTAATCCACACCATCTTTTTCAGGCAGACATGAGTTCACTTTACATTCATGCCAACCTCCAAGAAATGGGGAAGGTACTACTAAATGCATGCTGAATCCTAGCTAAGACAACAGTCATGAATTAGCTTTTGGTCAGCTGAGACCATGGGCACAGTTAAATTGCATCTACTTGTACTTAAACCTAACAGTTCTTGCCAGAATACCAATTCTGTCAATGTTAGCAATAAACAAAGTCATTATTTGGAGACTATGTTTCCCATTGATTCATTTAGTGGCTAAAGAGCAGAATATTCATAGAGGGCTTAGCCAGTAAATAAAAGAAAAACACTTTTTAGTGAAAAAAATTTGTTCTGATACGCACAAACGACTTCATGTAAATCCATCACCCAACTACTACACCTGTTCCTTCCTTATTTACTTGATTTCTCTGTTTCTACAATTGTACAGAGTGATGGTCTAACGTAACACTGGGAAGTCTGTTGCATGCCATTACTATTTTCGTAATATTTCTTCCTCAAACTTTTCCTCATAGGATCTGGAATAGAAAATATTTTTTTTAATTCTAGAATCACATATTTTTCAAAGCATAACAACATATTTTTCAAATCATAAGGGAAATTTCCTGTAAACATCCATAGATCCCTACTTCAACGTAAAGCCCAAAGACCAGCACGGGCTGAGCAGCTGGTGTTTTAGCACCTGTCAGCACTACTACCATCACCCCACTCTCCTGTCTGAATTGTATGGTGGGGTTTTTTCTGTCGTTGCTGTTTTTTTAAGTGACCCTTAGCTGAGTATCCAATATGATTGGAGTCAAATCAATGGCCCCGTTGCATTACAGTACAACTAAAAAGCAGTTTAATGTGAATTACGTACTGAATCAGAGTACACTAATACTAGCTCTTTTGGAGGTTACAGTATCCTACAGTATTTTACAGAAAGGTGAAAGAGAAAGTTCCCATCCCCAAGATTTACTATTATAATTCTTCACAAGTTTGTCAAGATTGTTTAATGCAAGATACATTAAACACATGCAAACTGGAAGGGCTTTTCAACAACAAAAACAAGAAAGAAGAAATCAACACTGATGAACCACTAAACAAGAGGCTAGTGCTGATAAAATTAAATTAAAATAAAAATGCTGATCTGCATCTTTTTACATTATTTATTATTAGAAGCATGTACTGATGTTGAGACCAGCTTGTTGAAGCTCATGATAAGCAAAGTCTGTCTCTTAAGAGGCAGGTCTGGTATGAAAGGTGCTTTTGCCGAAGTAGCGACATGTGCATCCATGCAATATACAGAGCCCATAAAGACTGAAGAAAGAAAATAGAAGAGAATAAAAGAAGAACTTAAAACCTGTTCCTTTCAGAAAAAGACATACAAAGACAAAAATCACCCTTCAACCTCAGCATCTCTGATCTGGTTCCCAGAATACCAACATCGAAGCCCATTGAATACCAATATCAATTAGTTATACAGAGATCGAAACCACGCCCAAACCACTGACAATTATTAGGGGCTCACTTTATAAACGAGTAGAAGCACCGTGCAATAAATCCTTGGGCAGCAGCAGAAAATGAAAAAAACAATGTGAAGAGAGAGGAAAGGGAAGGAAAAAAGAAAAAAAAAAAAAAGATTAGCTGTTGCACCAGAGACATAATATTGTCCCAATACAGTAAGTCACAACCTCTTTTTTCACCCAAGGAATGAGTGAGTGTAAAACTGGCATTACCACATGTAGGATTCTAAGAACAATTCAAAATAATTCCTTGCCTCCTTTATAAGATATTGAAACTTATCTCATTTGGACAACATCTTCTAAAGAAATCAAAGATGTGACCAATTTAATAACAGCAACTGATGACGACAGGAGGTTGTAGCAGAAGAATAGTTTTCACCTTGTGGCAAAATTTCTATTCATTTGAAACATTTAGTTGTCCAATACAAACACTATGATCTGCTCTCCAAATGCAGAAATAAGGAAAAGGGCAAACTCAGCACCAGACCCAAAATCCATATTCACTAAATTGAAGTTCTAGTGGAAGACAGAGCTACTAGTGACACTGCCAGACACAGGCAGGTTCGGGTCATATTTTTCAACAGTGCCCTTATATTTCTAGCTGAATTTCAATTTAGAAAACAGGCTTCCTCATTTTAATAGACCCACCATCCATCCACCAAAAAACCCAGACAGTTTGGAAAAAAAAAGTAACATTTGAAAAGAAACCACAACAGGTGGAGCACTGTATCTTCCAAATACTCAAAACCTGGAACATAAACATTTAAGCATTTGTTCTCAGTTTACATTAATTTACATAGCAGACATCTGGCTCTACAATTAAAGCCTGTTGTCCTTTAAAAATCTTTAAGAAAAAAAAAAGAAAACATACCATGCTTGAATATTTCGTATTAACTGCATTAAAAAGAATGTGACTGCATCTTACCCTTTAGCTATCCAACTTAAGAGAATTTTGAAGGACAAGCATGCAAAGGTTGTTGTCTTTTCACAAGTATTGCTTGGACAGTAGTTTGAGACCCAGCAAGAGGATTTTAAGTCAGGCCTTCTGAGTAGTACCAAAAGGGCAGATTTGGGTTTTGTGTAAGTGCTGTTATCCACAGAACTTAAATACTCACCAGAATGTACAATATTCTTTCCTTTTAGCAAATGTGTGATGATAAAATACGGATATAGATACAATAACCTCTGAGATGAAAGGCAGAAGACATGGAAAGACCCATGCCACTAACTCAAATAAGTGCTGCTGGAAAAAAAACGTTTGTACATGGTGCTTTTTTTCCTAATGTTCCTCAAGACAACAACTTTCTATTTGTTTGCTCACTGACAGAGCACTGAATCAGTACATACTGACTGAAATTACCTATAGCACGTAGAATATTTGCTATCAGTATAAAATGGCTTGGAAAAAACAGCTTTCCTTTAGGGTGCAACGTAAAGCAGTTTTAATGGAAAATGTTCCTGCCCATAACCAAAATAATTAGTCCTTGAAAGAGTGTCTGACAGAGACATCTTGTTTCTCTCCTTTTGCAAGCAAGTCACCACACCTAGGTCACAGTCTTTTGTGCTAGAAATTCGCTCTCAGCAGGCTTTAACACTTAAGCCTGAAGGTCACACACTGCCCCTACCACAGGGCTCCCACCAACAAGTGGCCAGGATTGAAAGCTTTTGGCAGCCATCACCTTCCTCTGCCAGCCCCTTCACAGACCCACTCACACTGGGGCTCTGCGCTTCCTCCCTCTTCATACTCAACCCCCAACCCTAGCCACTAAATCACTGCTTTCAAATTAGGGTATGGAATAAGGCAAATCGTATATTACGCTTTGGTCTGCCAGTTAAATATACGACATTGAGCTTGCACACTTGTTCAGCCATTTCCAAAAGCACTCACTTCCTCTGTTTGACCCCCACTGATCATTACTCGAAGGTCCAAATAAACGTCTGGGAGAGGGGCTGCATACTAACCTGGTACCCCTGGAAGAAACTGAGTATCTCCTTCATTCCTGTGTTATATGGCAAGCCCTGCATACGGACTAACGCTCCAGGCTGGGGCAGAATCGGAGTGTGGGTGGCAGTGGCAGCAGCGGCTACAGCTCCTGGAGGAGCTGCAATATACCCCACCGTGGTAGGGGATACTGGAGGACTGAAAGAGAAAGAAAGAGGGTCAAAATTGTTATGAAAACCAATAACTGGGTTTAGTACTCTGAATAGGCAAAGATGAAACTGAAAATTTGAATTTGAGAAGCCCCAAAACCACGTAAAACCAAGCAGCCCCGATGTGGGCTGCTCCGTTGACTTTCTTCATTTCTCTTCAGCATCTAATAATTTATTTTTAGAGAAGGAACGGAAAGGAAAATAGCTACATTTGTAGTTGAAGACACAGAGTGGCATTTGTTATTTCCCAAGGGAGGAGAAAAATAGTAGCTGCAGATGACTTGTTTCAAGATTTTTTAATAAAACCATAAAATAAAAAAAGGAGGGGGTGGTGGCGCCATGTGGAAATCATAGTATGAAAAGCAGGCATGGAAGGACCCAAAATCTGGGATTTCTGAACCACCAGACAGTGAGTAAAGTAGCATCTCTGATCAGGGCCCGTCTACCAATTTACCAGATACTAGTAAGTGTCACAAGCCTAGGAACTTATCAGTGAACAAGCTGTTTCCTCATGGACCCAAGTACCAGACTTCAGTGAGCTATGTTGATATCATCTACAGGAAGGGAAAAGATGGAGATCTTCTGCTTTGCTTACACATATGAGGTATTCTTTGGCCTCACTGGTATAAGAAATCAAACCTAGTACACACCTATGATGAGTCTTTCAGTATGGAAACAGTATTGTAAGTACAAGAACAAACTAAGGGATGAGGGTAGAGGCATGTATTGACACAGCTCTTCATTTGGCCAAGAAATAGAACCGCCTTGATGACATTGCCCCAATGCCAAAACCGCTGTTAAATATTAGACCAACATTATCATGAGATTCAAACAGAACCTACAGAAAAGCTGAACTTCATTACAAGGCCACAGAGAATCAGTTAAAATGGCTACTGCCTCTGCTCACGAACCTCAGTTTCCCAGGATTATCTACAGAAGTAGTACAGATTTAAGAGCCGTTCACAAATTACCACGCGGTTGCCTGCTCCACTGCAATGAAACATCAAGAGAAGCAGCTAAGCCTAGGGGTTACCTGGGATAGTAAGCTGTGTAATTCATATAAAGCTGAGCAGCCTGAGCTGGGTAGTAGGTAACAGCTGGAGGAGCAGCCGCAGAAGCCTGGGGAGTCCTGGTGGTTGGCAAGAGGGCTTGTGGCTGGTAAATCGCTGCTTCTGCTGGGATCACAGCTGCTGTTTGGAAAGCAGCATAAGCTGGTGGAGAAAGACCTAAAAATAAACAAGGACACAGCAACAAAAACCAATCAGAATGGAGATTTCTGCTAGAGGAAAGGAATTATTAATTCCAAGGTGATTAATACCATCCAGGCATGATTAACGAACACTTGTGCAAAGACTGCTCTCTAGTCTCTCCCCTGGAGGCCCCTGCCACATCACCATGAATGATAACTGGGGCATTCAAAATGAGCGATTCCTAAGAGTTCACAACTCCTAGAGTTGAGCAGCCTTGTCCATATGCAAATGGAAAGTACGGAACTTCAGAGTTATTCAAAGAAAGCATAAAGCCACGTGCGTAGAGAAAGCAGGCGTGCACACCAACACACCCTCTGTTCTTTCTAACAGAAGTTGTACTCTGTGGGACAAAAGTACCATAATATTAGCTATGCATGGGCATCCACAACTGCTGACCATGAGTCTTCATGTATAAGCCTCCTGCAACCTCAAAAAGTATTTTTAGGATAAAGCAAATGGAAAAAAGAATACCCCACTAGATCACCAGTCTGATGCACCTTGATGAACAAATACCTGAACATTAAGCTTGGCTTGGTGTGCAGTCAAATTGATTTTATATTACTATATTTGTCAGCTTTTTAATATTTTGCAAATACACATCGTATCTGCTTTGTGATTCAGTAGTGAGACCAATTGGAGACTAATCAGAACAGTTAAGTTCCATTATAGTTCCACAGCAAGGTTCACTGTGATCTTAAGTAAAATAAATATAAAACAAAAATCCATCCAACTTCACCACTCTATGGTCTGTTAGCGTATCATCCCAGTGGGTGTGTTCCTTCAAAAATAAGCCCATAGAGTACCTTCTACATGCTCTAAGGCAAGATAGCAAGAGCACTCATTGGCAGCTAGCATTCTAGAATATAGAATTTCTCCCAGTTTTAAAAGTCCCTCTAAGTCCAAATAGGTTTCACTACAGGCAAGTCTACCGCAGAGCTCAGGAGGACAGTACACCCATAAAAAGCGAAGTGTGCAACAATTTCACTGGCAAGGCCTTGCTGCCCTCTACTCACCACCAAAAAATACAATAAAAACGCCTCTGATCAATCCCGTTATTGCCCAAAGGGAACAATTCCAATCTCAGCATATATACAAATGGATGATTATTGATTACAGCAAAACCCAAGTCAAAAGGTGAAAGGCCACAAAGCTTCAGCACCTACCACATATCAGCCTTTAGCAGCAGAGAGCAGAAGAATTGGAGACTTACATGGTAACTTACATGGCGGTGGGGATAAGCCACTACGATTTAAAGTGCCACCCATTAAAACAAAGTTCATCTCCTCTCCTGAACACTGGAATACTTCCACATAACGGTCCTTCATCATTTTTTTATGACATTTTTGAGCCACCATAAAGGCTTTGTCAGCAGATTTCATTTGGATAAAAGCATCACCTGACGGTCGTCCCTAGAGGAGTAGGGGGGGAGGAAATAATCATAAGTCAATCTGTTATTAAAGCACTCAGAGCACAAAGAGATGCAGAAAGTACTAAGATCAAATATCTACTGAAAGTCTGTATTGTTCTTCCTCACCCAGCACCAATGACTAATAACTATTTTTAAAAGCAGAAAGGCAAGCCTGATGTAACCAGCGCCCAGTTAACACAACGCTACTCCCATCTGCTGCAGAAAGAAATAGAGAATAATTTAGCATGGCAACAAAGTGTGGAGGCCTCCAATCCAAACACTGTTCAAAGTAGGGCTAACTTTCAAGTTACATCAGGCCACTCAAGGCCTTTTCCACTTGAAATGTTGAGCGTCTCCAGGGGTGGAGATTCCACCGTCTCTGGGAACCTGTTCAGGTGCTTCACTAATTTCTCATCTTGATTCCCCACGCTAACATACACACCACCACCACCACCACCCTCCTTTTAGCCCAATTGGAATTTTCTTTGATGCAGTTTATTAAGACTGTCTCTTATTCTTTTGCTGTGAAGCTCTATGAAGAGTCTGGCTTTGCCTTCCCTGAAGCTACTTTTTACATAATAGTGCAACAGTATAAAGCTCCAGACATGCTTTAGTAAAGTCCATAGCTACATTAGAAATTGATTTTCAGGTCTGATTTTCTGCAACCTGATGGACATTGCTGTATGTATAAAACATTAAAAACTTAAAAAAAAAAGGCAGAACAAACACAGTAGATTTTTCTCATTTGTTTTCTCTAATACCTCAGTATTTCTGTGGCTAATAGAGTTTATTTTTAACACAAGGAAAAAATATCCTTATGAGTATGTCACTAAAATATATCCAAACCACAATTTTTAATTATCAACTGTCTTCAAAGCCTGAGAAGTCTCTAATCAAGTTAAAAGTTAGGTAAACCTAATTTTTCCACATATATCACTCAAACACCACTGCTCCTACTGAGCAGAAACCCTGGAGCTGACAGAGCAGCTATGCCATCTAACACAAGACATTTCTGTCTTGTGTATTTCCATCACTTGATGAAACACAAGGGACTATTTAAGAGAGCCTCCAGGATAAAGCTATCATTAGAAGAAGCTGCTTCATCCTCCCTGGTCTCATGCGTACATATATAGAAAGAAAAACAAGCGTGTATGTAAAAGGGGAGGAACAAAAAGACAGGCAAACAGAACAAAGTATTTTTTCAAGGTTATAGAAGATCTAAAGCACAGGCAAGAACAGGTAAGCTACCCTGACTCCTAACCCTGTTGAATAACTGGAAAGTGAGCCCTCCCACGCAAAATACTGTTACCTGTTGATTAAGGACCATGTGGACTCCATGGGGCTTGATATCACCTGTGGCATCTCCCATAAATTCCAGGATATCATCAATGCCAGCAGTGTAAGGAAGGCCTCTGAGCCGGACACAGTCACGTATGCTACCCGTGGCAATGGTGTACGGTGGGGGTATGACAGGAATGATGGGAGTTGGGAGAGTGGGAATAAGAGGTGTTGACATATATCGATTAAGTACCTGTTGGCAAAAAAGCACATATATAGAGATTTACACATCATCTGGCTAAGCACAAATCAAATCTCACAATACCATTTCACACATTTTAATAAATCCACTTCCAACATCAGAGAAAAAAGAAAAATCTTCCTAAATCAAATTGAGGACATTTTCCTGTTGGGCATTTGAAAGTTTAAAACTCAGAAGAGGAGAGGGGAAGTCTAACAAATTTAATTTGCTAGACTCTAATAACAGACCTTTATAATCTCATTATAAAAACATTAAAAGCAGATTACTGTTCATTTTCAAATATCCTGAAAAGGAACATCTAAAAACCATATTTGTGCTAATAAACCAGTATTGTCACACACACTTCTTATTTACATTAGACATTTTAGAAGAAATGAGACCTGGAATAGGTTGGTTTTTTTGAGCCTGAGTGCGCATCTCCAAGTACAAGGTTTCTGGAAGGAGGGTGGGAAAAAAAAGTTTATTTTTAAAGAGGATAAGAACTATAGGAGATCTTGATCTCAACATTTTGTTTTGTCTTGACTCATTCTCAAATGACAGAGGTACATAACTTGCTGTTGGGGCCTACTTATTTAGCTGTGATTATCAGAAATAAAGAAACACATTCCACCAAAAGAGGTACGAAAAAAAGAGGTTGCAAAGCTTTAGTTTTGTCAATAATCATTCAGCCTAGGGAGTTTGTCTCAACAGAATCCTTTCTTTAAGAACCTACTTGTAGCACATTTCAGAAAACTCCCTCAGCCATGCAAAGAATATTGCAATTGCTCTGTATTAACACTAAGTAGACGAGAGCTGGCTTTAGCTCTCATAATTACTCAAACAAGCAGCCTGTAATTCCTAAAAAAAATCACCTCTTGCTCAAGCAGCAAAAAAATTAGGGTGTCACCCTAGACATCCGTCATAGAGGAAGAAGTAATGACATATTGGTAGAATATAAGTTCTATCCAGGTCTCCCTAACAGAAGTGAGAGCAAAGACTTGGTCGCTGTCACAAGCGGTTTTGTTCCTTAGAGAATATAGCCTCATTCTCACTGAGGAGGAGGGGAAAAAAATAAACAAACAAATAAAAAAAAAATCTTACTATGCCATTTCATATAGTTTCCACAGTACACATATCAGATTAATGACTTTTCTAATCTCCATATCACAGTACTAAGGGTAAACAGCAAGTTTACAAGTGTGGATACTCTTTCCCTTGCCCCATCCCTTCTATGGAAATGACTTTTCATTTCACATAGGTTGCAACAGTAACTGCATTAAGTTTTTATAGCCAGTGGTCATGCAAAGACCAGATCAAATCTCATAATGGTTCCCTTGCGATTATCAATCTAGAAATATTCTGTGTCAGGCAGAAAAATGCAATATGTGAAGTTTTTCACTGGCTCGAGTTGCTGGTGCCAAAATAATTGCTTTCACCAGAAGGTGATAATAGGAATGCATGAAGGATAGGCAAAAGGTGAAAATATATTATCTCAAGAAAACAAATATTTCACTTTCTTTCAACAAAAACTAGATACATCCTGGTAATTCTCAGTTTCCAACAAAGCAGTTGTAGGAAAAGCTGTTTTAATGCGTCCAGATTTGGATTTCATGTTAGAAATTCTGTACAGGGAGACAAGAATTCAAAGACAACGCTGCTGCTTTTCAAGAAGCACTACATCAACACTATCAATCTAGTATATTTTTAGAATTATTTATGTGATTTCAGTCAACCTTTAAGTAGAAGAGAAATATCCAATGGTTTTTACTTTAGTCTGAGGGATGTTAAAAAAAACAAAACTGGCAGTAAAAAAGCAAAAACCAATACTGCACATTTTTCCATGCCAATCGGGAAGAACAGATTGCCCTTTCTAGAACTTCCCTTTAATATAACAGACTTTCATGGTTGTCTACAATTTATTTGCGTGCAAGTTTTCGAGGAAATGTTTTAAACTCTTAAGTTTTGAGTCTCATGGCCAATAGTTACAACCTGTTGGACTTCTGCTGCTGTGCTCCTGAAGAGTTCAATGTAACGTTTTCCAAGTATTTCTTTGTGCTTTTTAAGTGCATTCTGTGCATATTCTTCACAGGAAAACAACACAAATGCATCTCCTGTGGGCCTGCCATCTGGGTACTTGACAAAGAGAAGTCCCTCTTTCCCTCCTGTGACGGGGCACTCTGGCCCCAGGAACCCCAAGACATCCTCTTGAGTAGCAGTGAAAGGAAGGCCTCTCATCCGGATGATAACTTGATTCTCCTTAGATAAGAACTGGGCCACTTCATTGGAGGTGCCTGGTAGAAAGCGAACAACATATGGTCAGCCAACAACATACGGTCACGCTGGTCAGTCAATTCCACAGGATGCAAGAGCAGCAAAGCATGAAGGAGCGATATAGGAGGTGAGCAGCTAGCAGCAAACCCACAGAAGACCTGAAACACCACCAACTCCCAGTAAACTATTTTGAAGTGAAACTCCCTTAGCCTGAAGGTGTTTCATATTTTAGTGAAATTGGAACAAAGATGAGATTAGTGTGAACTTATACAAGGTACATAGATGCTGCCACTGCAAAGGCTCAGCTTCCTCCCAAACAGCAAAACCTGCCTGTGAACATGACAGCCCAAATGCTCACAGCTCTAATTCAACCATGTGAAACCAGAACTTGACAGGGTCAAGCATTCTTGGAAGGCAAAACAGGAAAAGCTACTTCATTATCCGTTTGTGTCCTCAGCCAAGGAAGAAAGAAAAAAAAAAAATCAGAACTAGAACAACAATCCTTAGAACTTAAGTAATTACACTGAATGCCAGCATCACTTACCTCCTGCAATTTTTAAGAATTCTTCCCCAGTTGCTTTGTAAACCTTAAAGGAAAAAAAAAAAGCATCACACATGAAAATTACAACATTCAACTCAAACACACATGCTCTTCCACATGTGAGAGAACTGTATTTTGGTACTGTGAGCAAAACAGAAGTGCGGTTTGTTCTCATTTAAGACTTTATTCTAAAATATTAAGGTTGCTCTCCAAAAATTTGCTTAAAGTCACTACTTTTTACCTCAATGTATCTGCTACCCATGTGGTGCTTATGTCTTTCCAGTGCAAGATCTCTCTGTTCAGAATTGACAAACCGAACTAATGCCTCCCCATTTCTTCTTCCTTGAGCATTCAGACAAAGAGCCACACCACCTCTGGGAAGGTAAAACCAACAAAAATAAAATTAGTTTGAATCTTTATTACATTTAATAAACAATTGTGTAAGAATAGTATAGAAATCAGACTTTGTAACACCGAGTTTACAGACTGAAAAAAAAAAATTGCTACTATCCACAATTTAAATTCATTCTCAATGTATCATAACAATACCGCAGAAACTACTTCAGCAAGATATTGGATCTCATGCCATTCACCACTTTTCTCACTTCCACGCAGGCATAAATTTGCAAGCCCTTCCTAGCACTCCAGAGATGCAGATTTGAATTTCCTTATACCTCCAAGTAAAAAAATGTATCTTCTCAGTGTTGAGAATCTGGACTACATACTAAGTGACAGGTATGCTAAATTAAACTCACTCACATACATACACAGAGGTGTACACACATTGGTCATATGATTATTTTATTTTTTCCCAAACAGCACTTGGAGGTTTCTCCATCTGGCCTGTTCAGGAGGTACAGCAGAATACTAAAGAGCTGGCACAAAATTAAAGCTCCTGTTACATCTTGGACTTTGCCTTGATTAACACAGTAGGAGCTTCTCCCTTTAGGTACCCACAATAAATGAACGTATGTATGTTGCTTTTCAATCGATAAGTCTCCTCTTCTTCACACACTTCATTCTTTCTTGCACGCCTAGGGCTGGTAAACCTGTTCAGTTATCATGACCATGGGGTGGGAAGGGGCACAACAATAGAAGCGATGAATGGAGGGCGTTGGGATGTGTGTTAAATATTAAAAGAACTTGCTATTAAAAATAAAGTGACAAAGCAAGACAAATTCTTATCAGCTTACTTGGCAATGTTGAGTCCTTTGAAAAATCGAGCAATGTCTTGGTCTGAAGACTGCCATGGCAATCCTCTGGCACGTATTACTGTCTCGCTGTCCACTGTTTCAGATTTACTACTGCACAGAAAGAAAAAAGAAAAAAGAAAAAGGCAGCCAGAGTAAGCTTTATTTTAAGCTTTCCATTTTCTTACCAAATTTCAGTTTGCAATTAATTTAGCTTGCAAGTCAGGAGTATACTTGCTGTTGGGACTTCTAATTCCATTACTCATTTCAATACAGAAAGAAAAGATAACTGGGATAATCCTTTTATAGACACAACACCTAAGATGCACTATGTTGTTACTACATTGCACTTCCTTAAAAATAATAAATAGGCAGACTGGCTCACAGTGAGGTAATAAGGAACTGGCTTAATTTTATTTGAAAGATCTAACAATCCAACATAGATGAATACAAGGCAGTCCTAAATATGAATACATTACTTGTGCTTAAGATGTTTTATTCTCCAGTTACTGCAATGTATTTGAAAATGAAGAACCACCCTGTTTCTTCTCTCCCTAAACTCACTATGCAATACAGCATATTAGAGCACTCTTCAGCAGCACCACGTAGTTCAGCTGCATCCAGGGTGCACTAGCCATTACCCCTGTTGACTTAGGGAAAGTTCACAAATATTTCTTCACTGCAGGGTAAGATAAGTCAGCCTCACTGCCATGCAAAACAGAAGCTAGAGAACAAAGAGCATTTAACTTGTGGTGACTTAAAAGAGACTGACTAAAGTACAGTATTCAACATACCAGCCACAGTCTGTCTACACTAGACTACTGCACACCCTATTGCTGTTCTCAGGAACCAACCTACTTTCACAGTGACCGTGGGGAGACATTCACAGGCTTTCCCTGCTCTAGACACCACTCACCTTTGATTGTAAACAACTGTGACAAGGGCACTTACCAAGGACCTGTTTCGTACTTGTACTTCACAGTTTCAGGCTCAGTAAATATGTGATCTGCAACAAAACAGGAAGTTTAAATATAACCAAGGTCAGGGATTACTTAAGAATGACAGTGCCACTGCCAATTTTTACAGAAAAGACAGATTTTGGCATTCTATATAAATAGTTCACTTACTACAGTTTTCAGAGAGCATGCTGAAAATTATAGCCACCATGGTCTTCACTTGCCACACGCCAAAGTCCTCCTCTGTTTCATCTGTCCCTAAGCCTAGATCTAAACAGGCGATTATAGAAAATAACAGACTTGCACAATCGTTTGTAAACAAGTCATAAGGCTTTCCTGATATTAACATATAACTGGTAATCAAATTTACTGGTCTTAGTGAGGCCATGTGACCATTAGACATTTGTTACTCTGCTCATAAACTGGTTAATATTCACTTTAACGGTCAACAGTCTGAAAACTATTGATAGCTTACATCACTTCAGTGGTAACAGTTAAAAAAACCCAAAAAACAGAGCAAGTTCCTATCGCTTCAAATGCAGTTGAACTACATTCAGACAGGCTACAACAAACCTCCTAAAATTTAGATGTAGGGTGTTGGTGTTTGGAGTGAGATTTTTTTATTTGTTTTGTTTTTCAAATCAGTTTTTGTTTTAAACTCAGTTCAGTCAGGACCATACAAGAGAACTAGTACTATCTGCAAACAGCAGAAGCTTGCAGACCAACTAGTGCTGGAAAGGCCCACTGATAGCTAAGCCTTTCCTTTAAGATCAAGTATCAATGCAAGTGATGTTTTTCTTTAGTGGATTTACTAAATACGGTCATAACTCGTTGTTAAGACTCAAACTGGGGGAAAAAACTCAACCCAATATTATAAGAAAAGCTCCCTTCCCCAACATACACTTTAGCAAACACTCCTTCTGTTTCACCTATGAGTTTTTAAAACCCACATCTTTGTTTAGAAAAATAAAATCTGTAACTATGAGAGAGGTAAAACCTAAGCAAGTTAGTTGATTCTGGTCTGAAAGCTGCAGCAAAAGGATACATTCTGCCATGGTCTTGATGGTCTGATCTTTCACGGCGGCTGAACTAGGGTAGCAAGTGTGAAATTCTTTGCGCAGATCATAAAAGGAATAGAAACAGTCTGACAGCAGGAAGTTCTACAAGGAAAACAAAAAGGTTGTTTTGTACACACCATTCCTTTAAATTCTGATTAATATTTTTGGTCTGAATAAGGCAGTCTCAAAAAATCACATAGTTGCATGTCATCAGCTTGTCTGTGATAGACCAGTTTTAGATTTTTGTAACACAGTTCAAATTCCACAGCCTTACAGAATTAGATCTCTAAATGAGCAAACCCAAATAATTTGAAAGCCAGACCCTGTGCAAGACAGCTAGAGAAGACAGCTAGGGAAGAAAAAAAGAAAAAAATAATCTAAGTTTTGCTGTTTTATAAATACTTCCATTTAGGATAGGTATTTTCTCTTTTGTAGCTACACTGAAAAGCAATAATGTAGCAAAAGATGATAACAAAGTTTAAATAAATATTGTTACAGTGTACAAAACATCTTCCAGTAACTTAAAGACATTTATTCATTACTGTCTGTTGTGTACTGGATAAAAACTGCAATTATATAACCTTATTAAACAAATGTTTAAGCAGCCCTTCACTCAGACATTGCTTATTTTTTCAAGAAATAAACCAAATAATTCTGGTCTAATTCACTATTTTCTCTCTCACACTCTCAATTGTTTTACTATGTAAAAGTTTGACTTTGGTCTAGCCAAACAGCACCCACTTTTACAAATAAAGAATTGAGAAAAGTCACAACATTATGCTTTTAGAATGTTGGGAATGGCAAGAGCTGAGGTCTGAGGCTTACTAACATTTAATGTGCAGGGAGAAATAGGACTTTTGCAAAGAAAAAAAAAAAAAAGAGAAAGAAATGCAGTATTGAGACTGAACACTTGATCAGATCCATCCCTTGGTTTGAAATGGACAATTATTTCTTCCACAACATTACAGTTTTTGTTTTATTTTAGTCAATTTGTTTCAAGAATTACCCACAATCCATACTGCAGGATGGCATGAAGTGGAAAAAAAAAAGCCAAACTAAAAAACCCCTACTGTTATGTCTGAATGTTAAATATCATTCCTGTTTCCTTACTTGCTTCATCCCTACACAAACATGCGCTTTTCAAAAAAAGTCAGTGTGTTATGTTTTAATGTAACACAAATGCCAAATGAATATTTTTTGAAACTCAGCACGAGCCAATACCCTTATATAGTGAAAAAAAATACAACTGATCAGTCAGCTCCTTCCATGTTAGCAGCTCCCATTCCTGGGGGGCTGCTGCAGACCCTGCCAAGCAGATAAATTCAAGAGCCACCACCCTGCACAAAGGCAAGATTCTTCTCCCTGTGCAAGGCATCCTGCTCCAAGCCCTTGCAGGAACACAGAGCAGAAACTGCTGCTTCACGTGGGAGTAGCAAATAAGCTGTAGCACTACTTCCCCTGAATAAACGTGGATGAGGAACCACTGCCACTCTTCAGAGCAAGTCACTGCCTGTGTGTTTACTCTCTACAGGACATTGACACGTGGCTCCTACCAACTTCAGATCTTGGCAGAGACCCATGGCTCCACACAGAACCTGTGGTTTAACTCCAGCCTAAACAAAGCAATAGTTCTCTATCACCTCTGCTGAGGTTAGACCTGTACCTTTGTTTACATTTCTTGAGACACAGAATTCAGAGTACTTGTACTGCTCTGTCTCTATCCTGTCTTTCCTAATTTTCCTCTTCATTATGCATATCTGGGAGTCCTCAAGTACTGTAGCTGATTTCCAAGAGCAAGCACCAAAAATTACTTCCCTGGTAATCAGGATTGTGACAGGAGGGGGATCACCTTAAATATTCCTGGAACATTATAGTTCCCAAGGTCGAACTGTGTTCCTCATCTCAAACTCACATAAGCCTTTTTCTTTGATGTCCTTAAAACACAGTACCGCCCTTTTGCATCAGTTCTGACCTCATACCTTCTTAGAAGTTTCTGGGTGGAGAACTTGTCGAATGAGTAACTGGCCATCACTGCAGAGCGTGTAAGAGCTCCTTCCAAGTACTTTCAAATCACTGGATACCAGCTGACTAAACTGAAAAATAAAGTGATAAACTTCATTGCACAGACAACTCCATAAAATGAGCAGTTATTGTTATTACAACACTTTTTTTTTTTAAGAAGATAGAATAATTCAGCATTTTGTAATAGCTTTTGAAAAAATATGAAGGAGAATAGATGTGGGCTCCTGATAATGGCAGCCAAAGAAACTATATGCCTTTGTGGAACAGAAAATAAGAATCCAGCAGTATGAAAAAGAGAACAGTTAGGACAATATGGCAACATTTTGAGTTTTGAATGATGGTATTATAATATTCCAAAGCTGGAATAATTATAATAAAAGCTATGAAATATTTGAAAGTAAAAAAAACCCCAAACCTTTCAAGATCAATCACAATACTGATTTTGCAATAGCCTTTCTTCACCTATGGCATCTTTGACTTCAGTTATATCCTTAATGTTATATATTTTTTAATTTGAACTCGAGAAAGAAAAAGGCTACCTATCAGGACTGACTAATGTTGCCATAGTTATATGCTAAGAATAGCCAAACAAATTGTGGCCTAATACCTTCAAAAGTGAAATTAGAATCAAGTCAGAGCCAAGCCAATCAACGTTTTTGGAAGAGATACAGTGTTACAAACACTAGATAAAATTATTCCCTAGCTGTTGGATGTACTAACCCAAACAGGTTAATTCTCTAGAGGAGAGAACATTTTCTAGCTTTTTATTACTCCGTACCAATGTTAAATTCCCTGCTCATAATAGACAACTATTGCATTATAGTACCTACATGTATCAAATCAGTAAATAGTAGCTTGTTAGCCAACTTTCAAGGGGACAAATATAATTAAGGGCTTCTCTCTTGATGCTACTCCCTCCCAGGAAAGTATCACCTCACAAACAAAGCAATAATTAACATCATGGTGCAGTAGCCACCCACTACTTTCAGCAATAGCTTGCAACGCCAAAACAACCACCCCCAAAAGCAAATTACAAGCTGACTTGAAACTCAGACAATCTTTTTATGCTGTCTTTTAACCTGTGTATGGGGGGAAAAGAGGGCTGGTTTGTTTTATCATCAACACTTTACATAGTTACAGCCTCTGTTCAGGAAAGATGATGTCCTAACGATCTGACCCCATAGCTACACGTTATTCACTGTGTGAACAAACGTTGCAGCATCTGTTTCCCAAAGGTAAGGCTCCACGAGGGAGAAACCACATATTGAAGGTGTTTTTGTAGGAGCAGAGACATGATTACCGAGGCTTTACTTCAAAATAACTGCTCACATCCAATTCAGGCCCTTTTCCAGGCTTGGACAGATAACCAGTGTTTCACTATCATTAGATGCTGTAGCAGGGGCTACTACGTATCAAGAGAGAGAACTAAGGGGCAAAGCTGGGTAGAGACAGGCACTTAAATCCGCATCTCTTATAAATTGCTGAATTTTCAGATATACACACACACATATATATATGTAATGAAGTTATTTAATATCAGAAAATATTTGAAACTTTTAAGAAGGGTGAAATATCCTTCCCAAAAATCCCTTTACAATGCAATTCTTTGCACATTACCAAAACACACAGAAACCGCCCAGGTTTTGTTGCTACCACAAGTTGAAGTCCTGAAGAGCATGAGGCTATAAAGCAAGCCATTGTTTAAGGATGATTTAAAGTCAGAAAATTGAGATCTGAGAGTGCTCAAAATATTTGAGCTGATGTGTAAACACCAGAGAAAAGAAAATTCCAGAGGACTCAAAAGGAACCACTTCAGAAATGCAATTCTGGGGACTGCTACTGTCACATGCCAGCAACAAATATTCTCACCACAATAACAGACATGAGAATTGCATTCTTACTGAATGCAGCACCTTATTACTTTCTGGTTTAACTTCTGGGCATAGTAAAGAACAAATATTTGTAAAAAGGGATTGGAAATGGTGATAGGAATTAGCCTCCAGAAGGTGTACAGGGATTCTTGCCAAAAGGAAGCAGCCTTACTGATGAACAGTAATAAAACACTCCCCAAACCTTCGACTTTGTACCCTGTGCTTCTGAAGATGCACAAGAGCCTATATAAAGGGTGCAATTAGGGAGCAATTTTGATCATACACAAGAGAAAAATCCAACATAGACAATTTGAGAGAAGCAGCAAATCACAGAATCGCAGAATGACAAGGGTTGGAAGGGACCTCTGGAGATCATCCAGAACAACCCCCTGCCAGAGCAGGGTCACCCAGAGCCGGGGGCACAGGAAAGCCTCCAGGCGGGTTTGGGACGTCTCCAGAGACGGAGACTCCACCACCTCCCTGGGCAGCCTGGGCCAGGCCTCTGCCACCCTCCTCATGTTGATATGGAACTTCCTCAAGTTTGTGCCCGTTACCCCTTGTCCTGTCACTGGGCACCACTGGAAAAAGACTGGTCTCATCCTCCTGACATCCACCCTTTAAGTGTTAATAAGCATTGATAAGATCTCCGCTCAGTCTTCTTTTTTCCAGACTGAAGAGACCCAAGTCCCTCAGCCTTCCTTCACAAGAGAGGTGTTCCAGCCCCCTCAGCATCTTGGTAGCCCTTTGCTGTCCCCT
>VXBO01004853.1:159429-172836 GCA_013400135.1 Rhinoptilus africanus
ACCCCACTGTCATTCATCTAACCCACACTTCCTAAGCTTTTCTATGAGGATGCTGTGGGAGACCGAGTCGAACGTCGTGCTGAAGTCAAGGCAGACAACATCCACTGCCCTCTCCTCATCTCTCCATCCAGTCATTCCATCATAGAAGGCTATCAGATTAGTCAGAGATTATATCCCCTTGGTGAATACATGTTGAGTACTTGTGATAGCTTTCTTTTCCTCCACATGCCATGAGATGACGCCCAGAACAAGCTGTTCCATGATCTTTCCAGGGATGGAGGTGAGGCTGACCTGCCTGTAGTTGCCTTGGTCCTCCTTCCTGCCCTTTTTGAAGACTGGAGTGACATTGGCTTTCCTCCAGTCCTCAGGCACCTCACCTGTTCTCCAGGACCTTTCAAAGATGATGGAGCGCGGCCCAGCAGTGACTTCTGCCAGCTCCCCCAGCATTCTCGGGTACATCCCATTGGGACCCATGGACTTGTGGATATCTAATTGACTTAATTGATCTCTCACTTGATCCTCCTCAACCAAGGGGAAGTCTTCCTTCGTCTAGACTTTCTCTAAAGTCTGAGACTCCTGAGGGCTGGGCCAAGCAGTAAAGACTGAAGCAAAGGAAGCATTCAGCAACTCCACCTTCTCCGCATCCTCCATCACCATGGCTCCTGTCTCATTCAACAGCGGGCCCACAACTTCTCTAGATTTCACTTTGCCTCCAATACACTTGAAGCCCTTCCTGTTGAGCTTGACATCCTTTGCCAGGTTTAATTCCAAGGAGGCCTTGGCTTTCCTCGTTTCATCCCTACATACAAATGTATGCAGCCTCCTGCTTTACAAATAAAATGTAAGAAATGTTGTTCAAAAAGCCTTCACGATGTTAGGAAACAAAAGGAGAAAAATGTTTGGACAAGGGAAGAAATGCTCAGGCAAAATGGTGTAAGTCAAGTTGGTAAAAATCAAGACTATTGCACTGAAATAGTCACATTTTTTCAGATGGTGTTTCCCAAACAACATACAGCTGAAAAGACAGAGACACAGCACAATTATTTTCAGAAGCCCTTGACGAGATATAAGTATTTTCACTGCATATTTATTAAATGTCAGTGATAATACCCAACATTGCAAACTCCTTTCCAATGGGACAATCGACATGGCAAATCAGTTCTAAATTTCTTTATTAGAGGTCAGCAGCTTAAAGGGCCTTAGATAAAATGCCACAAGGTTGGCAGGCCTTGCTGAGTGCTTATTTAGAAACTTCTATTTTTAAAACCAGCCTTTTTCAAACTTTGAGGTGTACCACTCCAGAAGAGGCCAAAAGGATTGTGGGAAGAATAGTCAGGAGACATAAGCAATCCTTCCTTATCCAAAACAGCTCAGCTACAGCATGGGTTAACTGGGGAAAGGAACGGGGTAGCAGGGTCTGAATGGGAAGATTCACCTAGGAGAAGAGCATGGGGTAAAACAGCAAGCACAATGCTGCCACAGAGGAACAACAGGTATTTGAGATTAGCCTGAACTGGCTTCTTTCATCTACGCAAGATGTCTCCAAATTCTGGAAAGGCTAAGTATGAAAAGCATAGCTGTGAACCAGCTCTCGTTACTATAGATTACGCTGAACCCTTAAGTCTTTCAGGTAATAGATACAGCCTATCACATATATCAAAAAGAGTTAAAGCAACCAGCACAGATGTGTTTATAAAGCCACACTGAAATACAAGTTAAGCAATTCAATGTTCCTGCGGAAAAGTAATTTTCAGCCTCCCTTTTTGCACTACGAATTTCAGGCAGCATCTCAAAAAACAACCTTGAGCTGGCACACACCCAAATGCAGCGAGCTAAGGACAAGTTAAGACCAGTGCCAGATTTACATTACATTTTTCTGTCTCACATGTTGAACAACCTGTCCACAACTCTGTCATTTCCTAAATTCCATCCACATCTCCTTCGCTCCACCAATAAAAACCATTTCAGCTATTTACCTCCTGTCATTCGTCTTCCTGATGCCCTCTATAGCACTCCCCCACTTCAGCATGCAAAGCTGCCCCACCTCGAGACTTCCTCCACCCTCTGTCTCCCCTGTTAATCTCCTCATTTCACAGCAACAGAGTGTTAATTACCACTGCTTGCCTCTTGCAACCAGCCCTCATTCCAACTGCAAGAACCACAGTGTACTGGCATCACCCTCCACCCTTTATTGCTTATTCCACCAGCTCAGTCTCAAACAGAGCTCTGGCGAATCAGTCCATATTTAAAGGAACTTGTTCAATAATTCAATACCAAGATTAAAAACTGAACAGAGAGAGGAAGAAGAATGAAACAAGCTGCTCTGCACATTTACCTCCATGAAACCTAAAAGAGTTCTTAGAGAAAACGTGTGGAGAAGGAAAGACAGAGTTTGAGCACCTGTTTGAAAAACTGGCTAAACAGGATTTTGGTCCTGGAGCTGAGAGTACAAAGAGAGCGAAGAGCCATGTTTGGCCAGCAGCAAAGCTGGATGAAAGCCAGCACGAGCCACACTGCTGTGTTTTCTGCAAATGAATCCCAAGTGGCTGAAATGACACAGCCCCCTTCATGTTGCCTTAACTTTAACTAAAAAAAGCCGTGGATCTTAGAGGAACAAGAAGATTCCTCATCAAGCTTTTTCTATAGTTATGATGCACAAAGCCCTAAAATAAACCTCTGGCTATTTGGATATTCCCATTTCCCTAACTAAAAATAGCTCTCATCCTTGAGAAAGGCCACTGTATCTATGCTGGCATGGTCATGAAATTCTGAGACAATTCAGTTGCAGAACGCATCCATGCTGCCAACTGAACCAACTGTTCTAAAACACCAAGATACTCTGGGGGATTTCGTCTTTAATTTACCTCTGAGAAGTAACAGAAAATTTGGCTGCTCCTTACTCATCAGCCCTCCAAGCAGCTCCTTCAGAATTAAAAAGCATCCTTGCAATTCCACCAGGTCTGGAATGTTATGCTAAAGCAGAACATAAAATGCCAGAAAGAAGCTTAGCTTATAGTCCACACTTCAGCTAGACATGCACCTATTCCCAAGTAGCAAGATGAGTTATTAGATTTATCAATATTCTTTGCACAAAGGATGGTCCTCGCAGTGTGGGGACCTAGGTTTCAAATCAGTGGTACTGACAGACATACTACTAAATTTCTCAGAGAAAACAAATTGGTGATTACACATAAATACATGATCAAGTTTCTGCCAAATTAGCATATCAAAAAGTACTCATTTTGACTTCTCTGCCACCTTTAGACTTAGGTGGGAGGACAAATCCACCTGGTCCAGCCAAATATTAAAACACAATGATGATACTTGATTTGAGACAGATCTGTCAAAAAAAATTTGAACAGGCTTAGCATTCTAGATCAGTCTTACACAAAAAAACCAAACCAACCAACCCACCAAAACACACAAAACCAACAACAAAACCACACCACAAAACCCACAACTTATTCAGCAGTGACATCTTTTGGTCATTATTAAAAGGAAAACTTTCAGGAATAACTCAGAAGAGAAGTTATTTCGGCTCACCTAGGCTCATATATTCCAATATATTCCCTTGAGCTTAAAGAACTCATATTAGTAATATGTAACTGTCCTAGAGAAAGTGAAAATATGCTGCACAGAGTTGTAAAACCACACTGTTTGAGATGAAAACAGTCTTACCTGAGACACAAATGTGAACTGCCTGCATCTCTTTTGCTCAGACTTGGAAGTTTAGCTACACGTGTTCTTTTTTTCCATATTCATTTTAAGAAATCAAGAATAAATTTCCACTCTGACCAGTGCACATCTCCATGCGAAGCAGAAGCTAGAGATCTATATTAGATATCTTCTGCAAATTATTTTACCTACATAAGAGACGCTCTCTGGTAATGTGTTATTACAAAAGAAGGTGGAGAGCAGCATAGAAACCGTTACAGGCAGGCGGCTCTAACTTACAGATATATGTATCTCTGTGTACACATACATATGTTTATGTATAGAATTATATATGGCACAAATTATAATATTAAAAATCTAATCAGATCAGTTGAACTTTCATGTTTGCATGTCTAATAATTCAGACTTTCTAAATTTATAAAATTATTTCTAAATTTCAATTCAATATATTTCTCACTTCCTTTAAGTTCTGAAATTTGTTACATTTTATGAGCATAATGAAGTTTAAGAACTATAGCTTGTAGTGTATCAGACAGATTATTAAACAGAATTTACCAAAACAAGTCAATAGTACTAAGATCTATAGACTCACCCATATATAGCAGTGTTTTATGTTGTAGAAACAACAGAAGTAGCAACCATATAAAGCACTACTTTTTCAATCCAGAAATATCAGAGTACACTCATGCATACTCTTGCACTTGGCCATGTGAATTGTCAATTGAAAAAAGAGATGTTAAAATTTTCTAATGGGCAGCTCCCCTAGCAATGAGACCAAATATTTCACAGATTAACATCACATATACTACCACTTTGCAACAAATATCACTTATCCATTGTTTAAAATCATGTACAATATCCAGTCTTACCTGTGTTTTTTTTTTTTAAATCATCATTACTTATTAGACACTACTGTGAGTCACATTAGAGCTTTAGACTGTCTTTTAGGCCTTTGGTGTAGGTCATTCTTTACTTGTAGCATAGAGCATTTAACAATGATCTGTTTTCTTTCAGGTAAGAGAAGCATGGGAAACAAATGACAGTCCCCCAAAAGGTCTCTCTGAAGATTCTCTACAAAAAGTCCTGCTTCGACAGGCAAAGATGCTGCAGTTCTTGCCTCAAAGTCTGATTTCATAAAAATGTCCTCTACAATTTATTGCCAGAGAACACCCAAAATCAATTATATAGTTGCAGATGTGGTTCCTGAAAGGAGATCTCCAGTGGTTGAACACTGAAACAGGCTGCCCAGAGAAGCTGCGGAGTTTCGATCCTTGGAGGTATTCAAGACCCCACTGGGCAGTATCCTTGGCAGGCTCCTCTAGTTGACCCTACTTTCAGAAATTGCACTAGGCAAGATCTATAGGTCCCTTCCAACCTCAGCTACTGTGTGATTCTCCGATCTCTTTGGACTCTCTCTGTTTTGCCTACTCTGCAGCTACACTAAAAGCCACCAAAACATAAGCAAGATCGGAGTACCACTGAGAAAACAAATGCCCAGCAATCCTGAAGTCTCCCTTAAGACTTAAAGGCTCTAATACAACACCACAAATCTCAAGAGTGAGAAGCCAGGGGTTTGGTATACAAAGCTTGAATGCACACAACATAGCATGTCAACTTTGGGAAATATTTTCACTTGGACTTTGTGCCTCAGACCCTACACTCATGAGGGTTTCACATTTATTTACAATACTCTCCATGGGCAGTTTTCTTCTCCTTCACTCTTCAAACCCTGGTGATAATGTCAGCCTTATCCATGCAATGGAGGAATTTAAAGCATGTCAATACTACCGGGAGGTGCATAGACTGCATTTCAGCAGTATTTACAAGTATGATAACCCTTTATTGTGCCAGGTAACTTTTTAAACAGAGAATACTATAGTAAGCCCTTGCCTTTGTTCATCTGGTAACTGCTATTCCACACGGCTGATAATGGATACATGGTGACCTTGTACTGAAACTGCTGTATGGAAGGAAAAAAAAAAAAAAAAAAAAAAAAAAAAAAAAAAGAGAGAGAGAGTGTAAACCACAGTGCAGCCACAAGCTGCAGCTAACCTTTTTTTCCCCCTTCTGGCAAAATAGGAAAAATTACTGTATTTAGATACTATTCAGATATAAACATGAAAAACAAATTGCTCCTTGGTTTTATTTCTTTGCAGAGGAAATCTGCAGATTATGACAGAGGCAGCCCAGGTCCCCTCATTAGAAATTTTCAAAAACAATATTGCTGGTTTGATTTCTCCTATTTAGAGGAAAGCAATTTTTTGCTCTACTGAACACTAATGCCCAACATTATTTAGTGGCCGAAGACTAGCCTGGACAAAAGCACGGTTTTCATTTCCAGCATGCCACAGACAGTATCTCTGTGCTCGGTATGACCGCTCTGGTTACATAGCACCTTATGCCTATTAAGGTATATAAACTGTATTAAATAACTGAATGAGTCATCGGTCAGAATGGCCACCATAAACATACTCAAGGGAGAGAGATATGTACATATTACCTAAAACTAGTCAGAGTTTCCATCCAGCTTTGGAATTTGCAAGTGTAAGAGCAGGTTTGCTCTCCTTAGCATCAAGGAGATGCAGGATGTGGTACTGAGCTTCAAATACTGTATACTGTCTTCTCCTCAAGTATATTATGTTGCTCCTTACCACCGACTACTCTTGTCATTTTGTATTCTCTCCTGAGCAGAGGTCCAACAACAGCAAACCAGGTACCACACATCCTGCTGCTGTTCCAAAACAGTTTCATCTACACCAGGTGTCTGTGTCGGCATAAATTCATACTGTTGCCTTTCTCATAGAAAGAAATGAATTCTTTTCCATCTATGGCATGAGCTAACAAAGGTAACAGGGTTAAGGTCTCAACTATTCTATGCTATAATTCCAAACATCACAAATCTTCAAAAGAAGAAGTATTTTAAAAATTCAGAATTATATTTTTAAAGTTATTCAAGATATCCTCTTTTATTTTTTACTTTGTTGGGAGGCTGAAGTTCCAGGAAGTAACACCACCCTGTCCTCATCCTCATTGTCATCACACAGGTCACCACAGAGTTCTCAAGTCAGGAAGGCACACAGCCTACGTGTACCTCTTACAATGACTGCAAGAGTTCAAGGGAGAAAACTGGAAGGTACTCTTTGAGTTTATCACGTTCTTCCATTCAACAAAACATAGAAAAGTACTTTAAAATTCATCATACTCCTTCAGAATTACATAGAGGGACTGGAAACTTTAAGCTTAGGTAAGGGTAGCCTACAGCTAATTTTCTGCATAAAAATAGCATTGTTTAGCATGGTTCAGCAACAGGTAGAATATGAAATACAGAAACGGAGCACCAGTTGTCATGCTCTATCTGTCCAGTGACAGTCTGTAGAGCCTAGAAAACAGACCATCGTGACTTAGGACCACGATGAACTGTCATTAGTGTGAAATTTCCATATTATTTGTTTGGCTCATTTTAATTAGGCTTATGTTTTTCTGTGACAAAATAAACAATAGCTAACTTAAAGTTTTAATTCTTCCTAGGAAAGAATGCAAAAATCTAACCTTCTGCCAAGAGAAAGATCTGTCCAAGCCGTGCCACTTGAGGATTTTATGACCATTTTTGATTAATTATTTCTTAGATGGAAGTTTGCAGCACCAGATTATTTGCATGCTTTCCAGCTATGGTATCTACAGCATCTAATTCAGGTAATGCATTAAGCATAAAAGGCAAGACCAGGGTTCAGGCCATTTAAATGTCACAGCAATCAGGTCACAGTTTTTATCTTCAAAAGCACAATCTGTTTTAATAAGAGAGTGTTGAAATATGCAGAGTACTCCACAAATAAGCTACCTGAAGCTAGCCTTGTGTTAAGATAAAGCACCCCAGTCCAGCAACCTAAGAATTTCAGTTCTGGACTTACTTTACTACTATATTATGTGGCAGGAAACTGATAAATAAGGACACAATTACTGAGATAAAATAAGGTTTTACCTTTGACTAAATCTGTATCAAAGAGGCCACTAGCTATCAAAACCAACAAAAGAATACAAAAAAATGCATATCTCGCAGAACAGCTTAACGTTGATTAGCATAGATTGTTTATGAGTCTGTCTTCAAGCAAAAGAAAACTCTGATTATTCGTAATGCAAAAAAATCCATACTCTGTCAACCTTTTACCTACATTTTGAGGAGGATTACAATGGTGCCTCACACTCCTCACAGGCTGCTTGCTATCAGCTCAAGCTCAACTCACAGAGCGAGTCATTACAGCCTGAAAGACATGGCTGAACATACTTTCCAAACTCTAGGTTTTAATTAATGCCTTGACTGCAGCATTTCCTAAAGTCTTGATTTAAGCACTAGCTCCCTCTCACAGTGTTCTATACCTCCCCCGCTCCCACTTACCTCTGTTTCAAGGACAAACTTTCATTAGCAATGTGATCTTTAGCACTGCCTCTATTGACTGTAATGCACCGTACTGCTCTATTTACTCAACACTACCTCATTGTTTGTAGGGCAAGCTTAACCAGTTGCAGGAGAACAGCCAATACCTGCAAAATTAAAGCATTTTTTTCTATTGGGTTGTTCTTCAGATTGTTTTTGTAGTAATATCCAGAGAAAATAAAAGGAAGAGGAAACACAAAAAGAAAGAAGACATACCTATTATCCACAATTCATTTTCATGCTCCATGCTTCATGATTCTTTCATGCTCTTGCCTCTCCTTTAAACTTATACCATAAGAATAGCATAGGCAGCTCAAGCCTCTCAGCCTTGAGATCCATGAAGCATCTTGCGTATTTAAGAATCCATCTGATTCTTGCTCAAACCCTTATAAATATCAGCAAATATATATATATATTAAAAAAAATCAAACTTTTATAAATCATCTCTAATCTGCCTCAGAAATGGGGAGTTTTCCCTTTCTTCTTCAACATGCTTTCACAAAAATATAAAGGAGAAGTGGAAGTATATCCATAAATAAGATTGCCTTTAATCTCTGAAATTTTTAAGTCACAGATTAGGGCAGCAATCCAAAGCACCAGGAATTTATTGCATCTGATAAATGGAAAAATGAGAGTAAGAAATTATCAGTAAGATTTTAGAAGTTTTTAACTGCGTAAGATCAGAATTTACATTTGGCCTTCCAAGGGATTCAGACCTGCCTAATACAGAACAAGGACTATAATAATGACATTACTTAGATGTTGCTTCTTTTTAAAGAACTACATCCTCTCTTTCAGGTAGCTTCTTGTTTCTAAAGTGAGTTCATGATGACTGAAAAGACTTGATATGAGCTCTCTGTAACATGAAGCAAGACACACAGCTTCTTGTGATCAATTCTCAGTGCCTGAGGTTTATAGGAAGAGGGGGTTGATTTATATTTTCTTTTGTTTCTTTAAGCATACCACAAAAGCAGCAGTTCTCTTCTCCTGTGCTTCATGTTTACATGGTGCCATTTCACATGCTTTACAATAAGCAAAAGTCCCTCCTATAACAGTTTAATTCTGCTGTAAGAAATAACATTAGCTAATACCCTTCAGTAACCAACCAATGAAGTGAACCCCAAAGCTCTGTCATCGTCATATTCTTGTGACTGCTACGTATTTTCAAGCTCATGCTTCCCCCTCCAATCCAATAGTTACGTGATTCAAGAGGTTTGACATCTTAAACACAGTTCTGTGTCTCTCCCCATCTGCAAAGGACTCCTAAATAAACCTCCAGGTACACAGCTACAATAAGATCTACTTACAAAGCAAAACCTCCACAGTGGTTTTTGCACTTTATTTTACAACTTGCATACTATAGCTCTACTGTACTCTTGGTGCAATTCACTGCAACAGCTCTACTTATCAGGAAAGTAATTCTGCCATAATTTCTGTAAAGAAGCTTAATTTCACACATGGCCAACATCTACACAATTCATTATGATGTTAAAGCATGCTTTCTTTAAATTTCTCTAGAATTAGAGCCAGAGAACTGAAATACCACTAATTACATTGATTTAAATTCAGTAAGAATAAAAACACAATTCAGAGACTCCTAGAGTTCTCGTAACAAAACATTTTCTTCTCAACTAACAGGTGTCCCAAATGATCACAGGAGCCAAGTTTTTGCGAAAGAGAATACAACTCTTTCTTAATCTTAAGTTTCTTTCCAATATTTTAGTGCTAACACAATCTCCATTTCTCAACACTTTTTGCCCTCTCTGCCCACAAGGGAAGGTAGCAGGGGGAAAGAAAAACTAATGTATTTTTAAATGGAAGTTTGGGAGAAGTGGCAGGATTGGTGGGGGGGTTTTTTGTTGTTTTGTAACTCATCATGTGGTGAGCATTTAAATTTCAATTCCAGATAACCTTTTTGCTTAATATTTATCTTATAACTCACATCTACCTTCACAACATGTGGATTTAATGAATGAAGGACAGATCAGTAAAGCAGCTGTTTATAAACAAAGCAAGAACAGGGCTATTGTATAGAAACATACTGGAGTAAGGTGTGAACGGTTTAAAGAACATGAACACAGATTTATCAGAGCAAAGCACGGAAAAATGGTTTGTAGAGAAAACATAACGTTCAGTGCCTTCTTAGGACACACACATGAAGTTGTCTTTCAGAGTATCACTATTTCCCTGCTTTCTTGAAATGAGGCTGTAGCTAACAGAAATCAATCGTGAAGGAAAACAACATCATGATCTTTGCAGTTTTTATGCAAAGCAGCAACTATTATGAAGGAAAAAAAAAAAAGCTTTTCCAGAGCAGACAGGAGATGGCAAAGACATGAATGTGAGGAAGAGAGAGAATTACTGTTTATATTTCTAATTAAGAGACATAAAAGTTCTGATTTTTACCGTAGAAATTATAAGAGGGCTGACATTACGCTGCTAAAAAATAAAAAAATAATCATCTCCAATCAGCACTTTTAGTTTTGGCCACAACACTGCTTTGCTAGCAACATCAATTCCAGCATCTGTGCGTCACCCTTAAACCTAACTGTTCAGCAAAGAAGTGCTGCAACACGTTGACAGAAAAGTTGCCCTCATTTGGCAGCACTTAGCTACCCAAGACCTTCTGCATATAACTTAAGGCTGTTCTGTTTTTTTTTAAAAAAAAAAAAAAAATCAGGTAAACCAACACACAGATGCAAGAGCTGTGCAACCCTTTCGAAAGCTTTGACAAGAACCAGGCAAAAGCTGTGACAAGAACCAGGGCTGTTTGCAAGGGCATGGAGCGATAGGACGAGGGGCAATGGGTTTAAACTAGAGTAGGGCAGGGTTAGGTTAGACGTTAGGAAGAAGTTCTTTGCAATGAGGGTGGTGAGACACTGGAAGAGGTTGCCCAGAAAGGTGGTGGAAGCCCCATCCCTGGAGACATTCAAGGCCAGGCTGGATGAGGCTCTGAGCAACCTGATCTCCTTAAAGATGGCCCTGCTCACTGCAGGGGGGTTGGGTGATATGGCCTTTAAAGGTCCCTTCCAACCCAACATGTTCTATGATTCTATGATTATGGTACCAGGGGAAGAGGGAAACAGCAGAGGTTTGCAGACAATCCAGAGTACCCACACAAAGCTCTCTAAACTGCTTCCAGGTTAACATGTAAGAACTGGTAGAAGCACTGCATGTATACTTACTGTCAGAACAGTAGACTACAAATCCTTTATTCCTCATTTGTTATTCCTCAGCCACTTCTGAAAACCCTGACAATAGCTCGTTAATACATTTCTAGCAACCTTTTCAGTAGCTGCTTACAGCAAGTTAGAGGGAAGAAGTTCAAAGTCTTTGAGGATCATGGAATCCAGCAATCTTTGTATTAAAAGGCTTCCACCCTATGTTTTACTGTCTTCCAATGACTTTAAAAAAAAGCTGCAAGTACAATTTCAAGTGAAATTCAAGTATTCAGATATAACGTCAGAGCTGCAAGAACATCCAAATGTGCTAGCGACCAAGTTTTCAAACACTGCACAACATCACACTGTGTTAAAACAGGCATTTCAAGCTATTCTGGACAGATCATAATAAAGTTTGTTTTTCTATATATGCTAATCCACCCAGGCTTGGCAAGAGATTTAATATTACTGTTTAACTTCACCAGAAGCAGCAGCAGCAGCATCCTCTATAATGAAAAGTCTGCTCAGGCTCATTCTCAAACCACTGGGCAAAATTATTCAGTTCTAATCAATACTGGCACTTTGAGTTTTAAGAGAAGAATATAGCCCAGCTAGCCAAGACTACCACATTTTAATGCTTGCAAATAAAAGAATATGCAGTTTTAGACAAATTCCAATATATTCCAATATTTGGTATCAAACACAATTTAACCAATGCTCTTCTAAGTTTAAATGGAAATAGGGAGCTAGTAGTTGCTAATATATAGTAAGAGCCCTGCATAAGGCTACATGCACACAGTGCACTCAGCCCTCCTGTAAGTGCAGGATTTTATCACTTACCTGATAGGTAAGTGATAGGACAATCTGAAGGCCAGCTTGCGTCTGCCAGGAAATCCTCATCACCTCCTGCTGATCCCCAACCAAGGCCACAGTTTCCCAATACAAACTGCTTGGTGGCCAACCTGTCTTAAAATCTTTTTCTCCTTTCACCCACGCTGGTTGTCCACACCTCGGTGCTATGACTGCCCTCAGAAAAACTGCATCATCTGCCACACCGTACATCAGACAGAACCACTCCAAACCAGGACTGCTTTTAACCCCAAACAGTGCCCTGCTCCAGTTTAATATGCAGCGCCAAAAACTTTCATGCTGGTAGAATGCAGGTGAGGAAGGTCCATGTAGCAGAAAGGTGCTACTAAAAAGTTTCCATGCAACTGCAGCTTGAGAACATGATGCGGGGGCAGAAATACCTTAGGCTGGTATCGCCATCAAACATGTTGGATCATGAAAATACAACCAAAGGGTGTAGTTTCATGGGATGTGAGCTTGGACAGCAAAGCAGCTTAGACGTTCCCACCCTACCTGCTCATTTCAGGGATCCTGTTTATGGCACAGCTTCACAAGGAGTTTCACTGACACAACAAAAAGATGGCAAAGGATGGTGCAGGGGCAAGAAAAGAAGCTGGCTTCACTGCTGAAGCCAAATCTGGTGAAACTACATCCTGAGTATTTGTTGTGGAGAGAACAACCTGCTCAGTAACACTTGCCAAAGGTTTGCCAAACACCTGCTCCAAGACTTCAGAACTCAGACCCAGTCAGACCCAGCAAATACTCTAAAATACAGACTCGGTTTAGGAGTCACCAGATAATCTGAAGTTGGAAAACCAGCCACAAGACTACAAAAACAAAAAATCACCCTGCATTTTCAGGCTTTTTTCTGCAGTCTGAAGGTTCAGAGACATATTAAAAAAATATTCAAAAAAATTTATCCAAAATGAAGGCATGACAGCTAGCAAGAAAGCCAAGAAAACTTTCTGCTAGCACTTCGTGAAGAACAGGCTGCAGAACAAGTTTCTCTTAAAAAAAAAAAAAAAAGTCGTAACCGGTTTATCAGGTTAGAGGAATTCACTGGTTCTTCCATGCCTCTCCCCCCATCCCATTTGTTTCCCAATGCTCATCTAACGAGATTGTTTCTTGCTGAATTTGTTGAGAAAATAAATTGCACCTGCAGCTCAGCTGGATGATCAACAGGCATCCAAACATGCTTTAGGGAACTGCTAACTAATTTTCTATCACCTAATGAAGTGCCAGCCCCTGAGTATTTTCAATTTGTGCATAGTTTAGGGAGCGGGGGGGGGG